>DWMZ01004431.1:0-11729 GCA_018249855.1 Eueides tales michaeli
TTATTTTCATAGAACGTTGATTGCAAAAAGTTTGTTATGGAGTGTAGTAATGTGATCTTTGTACGTATTTAATTAAGAGCTACATTAGCTTTCATGTGGATGTAAGTTTTGTTTATTATAGTAAGCAACGAGCGTGGTAGAGGGAATTGATATAGATTTTGTAGATATGAAATTTTCATTTCATCGTGTTTGTGCTTTAAATTTAGTTTAGATAATATTTAAAACGTTTTAAGTTTTTAATTATTTTTGTATGAAAAAAATAGATAATGTGCATATAATTTCTCATCTAAAACTCTTTTTTATTATAAATACAGTTATATAGTAATACTAGGGGGTTCCGCCCCCTGCTCGCTTCGATCGCCCCTCGCTTCGCCAACCCCCCTCTCGAAAATTAAACGAAAAAACATGTATCAATCGATGAAAACATCAATAAAAAATAAAATATAACGATCAGTTTCTTAATTCTGCACCTTTATCAAAAGCAAAAAAAAAAAACAATTTACATCTTGATCCAAATTCATAAAGAATCACAACATTTTGTTTACATATTTTTTTTCATATCATAGGCACTCATGCGAGTGCCTCACAATACACGATATTCTCGATCACCTTTTCTTCCAGCTCGCACTCGATCAATCAATATCAATTTTCTACGTCAACAACTATTATATAAAAAAATCGTACAGAACAAAAAAGTATTTTATAGAATAGAGAGAAAATCCTACAATGATTTTAGATTTCAATTAAGAATATTGATAAAATAAAATGAACTTTGTATTCTGAACAACAAGGTCAAATTTTGCTAAGAGAAAGAAGTAAATAACTGTAATATTTCTTCAAAATTGTAACAAATATTAAGTTCGATATAGTATAATAAGCCGTAACAACAATATTTGAACAAAATGAGCATGTAACGACTATGTAGATATTTATAGAAGAAATTCAGACCTACTTAATTTTGTCCGGTTATTTAGTCATTTTCGTATATTTTGATGTCAATTGAGGTATCATTAGTATACTAAAACTACTATACTAAAAAACTAAGTAAGATTTTTTATTTATCAGCTTCACGCTGTATCCTGTACATAGCGGGGTAGGCAGAGGGAACTTGGGAACCTAAACACTCTCTTTTCCGAAAGTTTCTAAGTATTTTTTTTTATACTTAGGCTTAAATATGTAACCAAGGACACTGTTACTCAACGTACGCGGAACAACATCTTAACTATAAACGCGATTATTTTGAGACTCACGGGAATGATTATAATTTATTTTGTTTTTTTCTCGCTCTGGTAGATAAAGCGTGGCGTTAAGTTCCGGTTCATAACATAAAATTCTTTAAAGAATGATAAGGAGAGAACAGAGTATTTTACCACTATATTCAACCAGCAGCATAAGCTGTAACGTGAATGTTTGACTTTACAACTGACTACAAAATAATCTATGTTTGATTATATAATATAATGTAAAAGATGTGCATATAACTGGAAAAGAACGCAATAGAAGTTTTGTTAACCTCAATACATATGAGTACATTGAGTGCTATCTACTATCGTCCTGAATTTTGAGAAGAAAGGAAGTTGAGAACGGAGTTAGTCCTAGATAATTCCTTTTTTTTCTTTTCTTTTTTTTTTAGCTTCACGCTGTATCCCGCACGAGGAGGCAGGGTAGGCAGAGGGAACCCGAGAACCTAGAGTTAAGACACTCCGTTCCACTTCCGTTCCCCACTTTCCGCCGAATTTTAGGCATTACGTGTTGAGTGGCGGAACTCAACGCCACGCTTTGCCTTATTACTATAGCGAAGAAATGAAACATTAAATATTTAAATTGAAAATATTAAATATCTCGTTTTCCCGACTGGGGATCTAACCCAGAACCTGTCGGTTACAGTCACACGCTTGTGCCGCGGCGCTACGACAGGCCTCATAATAAATAATTGTTTACCTGGAAAAAGAAAATTAAATCAAAAAAAAACTGAAAATTTTAAAGTGAAATCTGCGATGAAGGACATGACGGTGCAGTGAGAATGTTTGACAGTATCCACAATAGTCACGATTTCAAACATTACTTGCAAACAAAATTTATGATTATATATATCAAACTATATTCATTGCATCGAGTGAGGATCCAACTCACAACCGCGTTGACAGTCACAAGCTTGTGCCCCTACGCCACGATATGTCTTAATGTATATACGTACATTTGTTTTTTAGTGTCACGCTGTAGCCCGCACAAGGCAGGGTAGGCAGAGGGAATCCGGGAACCTAGTGTAAAGACACTCCGTTTACTTTCCGTTCCCCACTTTCCGCCGAATTTGAGGCTTTGCATGTTGAGTGGCTGAGCTCAACGCCGCGCTTTGCCTTATTACCATAGCGAAGAAATTAAACATTAAATTAGAGGCCGAATTAGAGGCTTTGCGTGTTCTTAATCTGTCTTAATTAATTAAGACAAAAATAACTTCTAACATATTTATGGATAATAAGCTCTATCTAATGAAATTTGCAGCAAAATGTACAGAAATTTTTCTTTTCATATGTATACAGTTTATAAAGTAATTTAAATTAGATCAGCACAACATTATATACGATATTATTATTTGTAACTATAGTAACCTCTCAAGTAGAGTTTTACAGTTTTCTTTTTCTTAGCTTCAAGCTGCGTCCCACACATGGCAGGTTAGGCATAGGGAACTTAGGTAACCTAGTATCCCCAAAGCACCCCCAAAATGTTCTTGTAGCGAATATTAAATTATAAATTTTATAAACTTAAAAAAATATGTAATTATACTAAAAACTTTTCGTGAGTGAATATATTCAATTTTATAGTTCAGTACCTCAAAAGGTTAAAACAAAACCATTATAGGATCACTTTGCTGCCCCTCTGTCAATCTGTCAAGATCATTTATCCGTCGCTTGTTTGAAGGTATCAAAGTGAAATTAATATTAAATATTGAAAGTCCATAGAGCTTAGAAAAAATCAAGCTTGATTTGACTTAGAGTCAACGCAATCAAAAGATACGAGCATTTTTTTATCGTTTTAGCAGCATTTTATAGGAAATTCGCGTATACAAAACTTATAGGGTATTAGTATTGAATCATCAACTGTAAATTTTAGCATGAAGAGAGAATTCACAGCAAATAATTAAAGGAAATATCCCCAAAAGTGACAATGTGATAGATATTTCAAAGAAAAAAATAAATATTGCAGACTTATATTTAAAGTTCATTTCATATAAATTAAGTAAGCGCGGAATCTGGCTTGCAATTGGCCGATTTTTAAACGGTTTTTGTTAAACGGTTTTATTTATCAAAATGTTGCATAATTTAGTTTTTTTTTTCAATCTTATCAATATGTGTATCAAATGAAAGGGCTTGTTAAGTAGAATATAGTGCACTATACAAAATCAATATCCAAAATGGCGGCTGCTACAAAATCTCGGATAATTTCAATGCCGTCAATATGGGTATCAAATTAAAGGGCTTAATAAGTATATTACAGTGCGATATATGTACAAAATCACATTATGAATCCCCCACCCAAGTCAAGATCTCGTATCTTGTCGAGGATTTTGTGGCGTTAGGGTGAGTAATCACCACCATAGATCAAGCAGTCGTATAGTTAGACGCGAAACTATTTGAGGAAGGTAAAGGCTACGTGACCCTTTGTAAAGTGAGGAGGAGGGCAGCAGTTGGACTGCAATAAACTAAAACTCAAGAAATCTTGCAATAATGATGCACTTAACGAATCAAATAGAATGAGAAATGAAAACTAAAAACTTAAAAATAAAAAAGTAAGTAAGACGTAAGAAATAAAAAAGTAAAATAGAAGAAGTTTTATATATATATATATATATATATATATATATATATATATATATATATATATATATATATATATTCTTTATTTATATTTTCTTTTTATGTTATCTCTTATATTATGTAACAAACAATCAATTTTTAAGATGCTTTTAACGAGCTAAAGAGTGGCGTTGATTGTCGCCACTCAACACGCAATGCTTTAAGATTTCAGTGGGAAGTCACGAAAGGAAATGTCTTAATGGAAACGGAGTGTCTTGGCAGTAGGTTCCCAGGTTCCCTCTGCCTACCCTACGGTTTGGTGTGACATTAAAAAACCTTTTAAAAGGCACTCTCTTTTATTTTTATTGCATCTTTTCCTTAAGTTTATCGTGAGGATGAGAAGAGAGAACGCTTAACTGTTAACGCGATTATGGGCTTACCAAATGGCGAAACTCATTATTTTTATTTTCAGTTCTCATAGAACAAAGTATGATGTTGTGTTCCGTCATTTAATAATTTTATGTATTATATATAAAACAGTAGGAAGAATTTAAAGAGAAAAAGATTTTTTTCATAATTGATAAACTTATTATATTTTCAGACAAATAGGAAACTCTCAATTGAAAAAATCAAACAAACAATCTTACCTACTGTTACGTAAAAAATGAAAGCATTCTCGTATAAACTTCATCATACGAAATACAAAACAAAAAATATCCTTTGTTTATGTCATGAAACATTACCTTCTGATGTAATTTCACGTGAATCAGTCACATGTTACTAAATAAAGAAAGACTGTATAGAGTATATCAGTAAGCATGATAGTTTTAAAAGTCCAAATTCATTTTTGTAAACAATATCAATATATCCAAGCTTAATCGGCCTTATGAAAATTTATTAATATCTCTTAAAGGACGGTTACAATAGAGTCATAATTCCTAGATTCTCTTTGTATGTCTTCAACATGCGCTTGCACATATATACTTATTTGTTAGTATATACCCACTTATTTGTTTATATTTATCATAAAATATATTTTAGTTAACTCTTTTAGCTTAACGCTGTATCCCAAATGGAAGGGTAGGCAGAGGAAACTTGTTAACCTAGTGTTAAAACACTCTGTTCCGCTTCCCACTTTCTGCCGAATTAGAGGCACTACGTCTTGAGTGCCAGAACCGAACGTCGTAAACTTCACAAATCCATTCAGTAAAAATGTATGACTTGGCTGTTTTAATACCTACTCCAGAAAATAAATATTTACATCACCTGCACAACGGTAGCAAAACGGTGAAGCAATACATTTTTACTGATATGTAGTATTTGTGAAGTTTGGGTCGATAGAGTTAGGACGTGTAGATCCAGAATCTTGTCTCAACATGAGATCTGACATCTTTTTCACAGGACAAACCTTATGTGGTCGTCTTGGCAACGTTTTACATGAAATGTTTTTGGTGGGATTTCTCTTTTTCTAGCTGGGATCGAACCCACAACCTGTTGTTTAGTCACACACTTGTGCCTCTGAGCCACGACAGGCCTATTATACTTTAAGTACTAATATTTACATCATAACATATTGGCCGTAGTCGCAGGGTGGTAAGCGAGTGACTGTTAATGCGATATTTGTGGCTTCGGTTCCCACTCACCCTAAAGCCCACGCGGGAGAGTAAGATATTTTTTTTTATATTTTTATTTCCTCAATCTGGTAACACGCTCAATACGAACTATTTCAAATTGGGGCGGAGAGCGAAAAACAGACATGTTTAACAAGTTTCGTTTTGCCTACACTGCTATATATACTTCAAACCTCAAATATACGCTTTCATTTTATTAATAAAACGATACGTGCTCTTAATAGCTTGTATCCAGTAACTAGCATAAAGGTCAAGTTCAATGTTGTCAGCCGTTACTTATGTGCTTTTTTAAGTTTTGAAAAGCTTACATAATAATAATTAAGTGTCTTGATGGGAACGGAGAGTCAGTTAACATTTATAATATTTATATTTCCTCGCTCCAGTAGTAAGCAAAATTGCGGCGTTGAGTTTCGCCACTACGCTACACACGCAATATTCGAAAATTGGAAAACGGAATGTCATAACACTACCCACTATACTCATTAGAATAAAATATTAATAAACCATTAATAGTTTTGAGGCTTGTCGCGCCGCAGGGGCACAAATGTGTGGCTGTAAACTCCACAGGTTGTGGGCTTGATCTGCATTCAAGGAAATAAAATATTTAATACTATATATAATAATTTGAAATTAAATATTTAATGTTTTCATTTCTTCGCTCTGGTAACAAGGCAAAATGCGCCGTTGCATTTCACCACTCAAAACGCAATGCCTCAAATTTGGCGGAAAGTCGGGACTGGAGAGGAAATTTTTAACACTAAGTTCTTAGGTTCCCTCTGCTTACACTGCCATGAGCGGGATACCGCGTGAAGCTGAAAAAGATTTTTTTAGTACCTTTAAACTAGAAATCATTAAAAGCAGTTACGCTTGAAGTAAGTAGCTATTAGAACGACTCGCTTTCTGACCTTAAATCATGACAATGTGTGACAATTTTGTCACGTGCTCATTTCGATTTGACAGAAACAAATGATGTAACAATACAATAAATATAAAAATATTATTTTCTTTCCTAAGTGTGGATTAACACTTTAAAAATAGTAAAAATATTATATAGTATTTTTTTTTTTTAGCTTCACGCTGTATCCCGCATAAGGCAGGGTAGGCAGAGGGAACTCGGGGACCTAGTGTTAAGACACTCCGTTCCACTTCCGTTCCTCACTTTCCGGCGAATTTGAGGCATTGCGTGTTGAGTGGCGGAACTCAACGCCGCGCTTTGCCTTATTACCAGAGCGAAGAAATGAAATATTAAATATTTTAATTGAAAATATTAAATATTTCATTTCCTCGAGTGGGGATCGAACCCAGAACCTGTCGGTTACAGCCACACGCTTGTGCCGCTGCACCACGACAGGCCTTATATATTATTAGATTATTTTTTTAGCCTCACGCTGTATCCCGCACACGGTTAGGCAGAGGTAAGTTGGGAACGCACCTAGTGCTAAAACACTCTGGTCTTATCAAAACAATTCCGTTCCCTACTTTACGACGAATTACTGAACATTGCATACAACAAGTTCAATGGCGATATTTAGCGTCACTAAAATAACCTCGTTATCAGAGCGAAAAGAAAATTACAAAGACAAATTTTAATCAAAGACAAAATTACAAAGACAAATTACCTGAAAAATTAAAATATTTAATTGTTTCAATTAAATATTTTAATTTTTCAAGTAAGAATCAAACTAATGATAAACCTCAAGTAGTTCTACTGTTCACAGTTAATTGACTATATAATTAAGGTTATTTTTGTAAGAGCTAAAAATATATCATCATCAATGTAAACCGGATGTTAAAATATTGGAAGAACTGGACTGTAACTTCATTAAGGAATTGAGTTTCATACGATTTGAAGCTGCACCTTTTTTATTCCTATTTTCAATTTATTGAAGCTTATTGAAAAAAAATGAGGTGAAAAAACGATCAAAATATTAGTTTGACTGTAAACACGATTTGTGAAAGCGTTTTTTGCATTTTCTCGTTGTGATAATATGTATTGTGTAATACTAAATTCCGTGACCCTTAACGCTAAGTATCAAAGATGACTTTACATCAATAATTTTACCTAGGTGCTATAGAAGCGCGAATCTATAAAACCATCATAAAGGAGTTCGTGGGTTAGATCCTCATTCGAGAAAATTAAATATTTAATCCTTTCTTTACATCGCTTCGGCGATAAGGAAAAGCGTAGTGATGAAATCCTCTCTACACAATGCTTCAAATTAAGCGGTAGAAAGTAAAGAATGTAACGGAGTGTTTTAACATTAGGTTCCTATTTTCTCTGTACCTACCGTGTGCGGGATTCAGCGTGAAGCTGAACATAAAATAAACACGCAAACCAAGAAAATTGTAAAAAATGCTATTATTCAATGTCTAATACACATTCGTGACTAAAACACAGAAGCATCAATTACCAAATTTCAAATGAATATAAAAATTTCTCTTCGAAAATTTCGGTTGTATGCGTGAAATGAAAAAAAAAAAGTCCACAATTATATGCGCTAGGTTAGTTTTGATGCACGAATGAGTTTCTTTTATTAAAGTAACTGTTGTGTTAAGATTGTAGGGAAAGTGATGTTAAGGATACGATCAGATTGTGTTTATGATTAAGCAGGGTAGGCAAAGGGAACCTATTGTTAACCTAATATTCCATTGCCCATGCGCTGTACAGTTTTAGAGACATTGCGTGGCGGACACGGCTTTTGTTCTGAATTAAATTAGTTAATTCAATTTTTTTTAAACGGCTTCACAGATTTTGATGTTGTTTTTGGTTAAGGCTGTAAGTGCGAGATATAGGGTGAAGCTAAGTAAGTAAGTTTTGAAGTTCAGTGGCTTTTTAATGTACAGTCTTCTTTGTAACAATTTTTTTTCTCAGCTTCACGTTGCATCCCGCGTATGGCGCTCAACGCCGCATTTTGTACCAATAATTTTGTGATTTTACTTTGAAGATCAAGATCAGATTCTTTAGATAACTATAAATCCATATAGAAACTACCCTACGGTTACCCTCAGCTTTATTTATAAAGGGTGGATTGAAATAACGTACCTAATATTTAAATTTACAATGTTTTATAAAAAAACATAAAGAGCGGCATTAAGTTCGCGAGGTGTCTATGAAATTGGAAATTATTGGTGTATAAAGTGAAAAACGGAGTGACCTAACTTTACGTCGTGTATCTTTGTAGATATACTGAAGAGTAAATATATCTCATTGTACATTGATACATAGCTTATACTTTTATATTTATTTTTCTTAGCTTCACGCTATATATAGTCGGCAGAGGCAATTGGCACTACCGTCGAATTTGTGGCAATACGTGCTGAGTGGCGGTACTCAACGCCGCGCTTTGCATTGTTATAAGGGTGAAGCAATGAAATTATTGCAATTGGTAATATCAAATATTCCATTTTTTCGAGTGACCCTTAAACTAACAATAAACAAAAAAATCGTCTTGCTGATAAATATGTCATTTATGCCACGGATCGCGAGGTTAACATGACACCTTTTCTCTTTCCTATTTCGTCTTATTTTCTTTTCAATAAACCAAAAACTAGAAACAATTACTTTCTCTGGACGTGTTCTTCAAAATTTGCTTACTATAAAAAGAAAAACTGTGTTAATTATTCTTTTTTCTTTATATATTACGATCATAAAGAATATACAACTAAAAACAGTAAAACTTTAAACTAATCTACCTCTCCCGCAGTCTACTCCACTTAAATAAGTAGTTTAAAACAAGTGAAAACTATAACAAACTCGCCATTCACACTTTTTAGTAAAAAGAAAAAAAAAACAGCCCACTCTAGCGGAGTATGACGATATCATTATGTTTTTTACTTATTAACTTCGAAACACAATTTCGGACTTCTTATCAATAGATGGCGTTGCTATACAAAAGTTCATAAAAGTTCAGTAATGTATAGCAATAGATGGCGCTAGTTTACTCGTTTATTAAAAACAAAAAGAATTAATATGTGACTCGGCTTTCTTTAAGTTTGTCTGTTTTGTTGTATTTCTCTTTTTCCTTTTAATGTTCATTGCAGGTTGTATGAGTAAAAATGTATAAGAGTGGGGTACGAATTAATTTATTACTTATTTTTCTTTGAATTCACGCTTTATCACATACCCTTAAAGCAGAATAGGTAGAGAATCTAGTGTAAAATTACTCTGCTCTCCGTTCTTCGCGGTTAAGTACCAGTTCTATTAACAAAACCGAATGTGGCATCGAGTCCCACAACTCTATAAGCAATATCTCTAATAAATAATATGATATTGGTGACTTCTGCCTAATCTGTGTGAAGCTGAAAAAATAACTTAAATAACTTGAAAAACAACTTGCAAATATAGAATATTGAAATCAGTCAGTTATGGTATAGAATGAATAGACCAAGACAAAGTAAATAAATATTTCAATATTTTTTTTCAATTTTGTTTTTTTGGATTTATTTTCTAAAAGTCGAAATTACTTTTCAAACTATTCTTTATTACTAATAGTTATGTTTCTGTGTATTAACCATAATTAATCTTAATTTCTAAATTAAGATTAATTATGGTTACGACACAGTCTCTTTAATTAAAAATTTTGCAATTGGGATGAACTTAAGATTTAAAATATCTTTATGAAAGTCTCGTCTTTTCCGTTTCCGTTTAATAGTTTTTTTTAATATAAAATTTTCATTTCCACTAAAAATCAAAATCCATTTAAATATTATATTTTTTTTTAAACATAAACATAGTACAAAAAATGTACAACAATTTTGATAACATTATTTAATTGATACAAGAGAAGTTTCACATTCAAAAAGGAACGTAAAAGAATCGGTTATCGAATGTATTATAATGACTAACTCTTACTTTGCTTATGTAACTGAGAAATGTTCAAAAATCTTGACACAAATTATTGTTTTCACTACAAAATAGACTTTAATGCTGAACAATAAAGTTCAATTTTCAACAATAAGACGCAAGTAGAATGTCGTGAGGTAAAAATGAAAGTTGTGAAAGTTACACCTGTGGTAACAAATTACGTTTCAAACTTCGAGAAGTGTTTTTTTTCTTATTTATGTATATAATTTTGTATTTCTAATGTATTTTCACGCCGTATCCCGCATGGTAGGATAAATAGAGGGAACTTGAGAACCAAGTGTTAAGACACTCCGTTTCGTTCCCCACTTTCCACCGAATTTCAGATACTGCGTGTCGTTTCAAAAATTGGTTAGCAAATGGAGAAAATAGGGTCATAGTGCTAGCGCCCGCTGTCTTTCCAGTTATAAGCATGATACATCTTGGAAGTTTATAAATATTTTCGTTCAGTTTATAGATCATAGCGTTAAAATACTGCATTGACTTATAAAATACAAAAGATATTTTTTACAATATACACATAATAAAAGATTTATTATAAGTAATATTTTATTAAATTGTTAGTTTATTCTTTAATATTATTATAGTCTATATAAGAATTTAAATAGAGGAACTAAGTACAAAAGTTAACAAACATTGAACATTAAGGGGAAAAAACGTTCCTCAGTTAGCAAAATGTATTATGAAAAATTAAAAAAATATTGTGTTATAGAGAATAAAATCAAAGAGTAGATGCTTAAGCTCAATTAATTTCTATAACTTCAATAAAGAAAATTAAGGACTAAATATATAAGAGACGTGAGAAACTACTGCAACAGTTGTTTTCCATAATTTCGCTAACGCATAAACTATATAGAAATGTTATACTTGGATTATAGAATTACAAGAATTAAAGTGTATTTTTTGAACTAAAATTTAGAAATTCAAATAATATAAAGTATATTTTGCCTATCCTTAGTTAATAAAGTTGATTAGTAAAGCTAAAATAAATATACACATGCATTATTCATCTAATTTGTTTCATAGAAATTTTAATGTAAGAAATAAGAACATCTATAATTCCACTGCCCCCCTACTACCCTACCTCCCACATTTTTTATTTACATTCGGCAACTTTATTAGAAAAAATACTTGAATGTTTTTATTTTCCGTATATTTGTATAGTTCTGTAATGATTTAATTATATCTATTTTTAATATTTCCATAGAAAATAATAATAAATCTTACAAATCAACCAAAAAAATATTCAAAGAGATATATCTCTTATTGAAAAAAAAACTCAACATATAAAACACATTATGTGAAATAGAAAATCATTATTACTTGAAATAACCAACAGGTACCTACATACTTCCGATCCAAACTGTGTTAGTAGGCTTGAATTCATTCTCACTACATAAATATATAAGAAATCTACACCTTATAGCAATGGACAGACGACTT
>DWMZ01004432.1:0-11728 GCA_018249855.1 Eueides tales michaeli
TAAAATACTTCAGTTTTCCATTTCCGCCGAATTAAGGCATAGCGTGATGAGTGGTAGAAGTCAATACAGAGTTTTTTCATAAGTCTTCCCGATGCCCAATATTGTTTTTTAGCTTTACTCTTTATCTCACATATGTATAGGATGAGTAAGGAAAACTAAGGAGTTAAAATAACTGCAATCTTAAGTTTGTCAACTTTTATCAGTTAAATATTTTCGGCACTAAGCAAACAAAGCATGCCATAAAAACATTGTTGAATATATTATTTTACGTAGATTTTTTTTTACTTACTTCAGATTTAAATTCCCCTTTCACCGTCTTCTTTACTCTTCTTTCAGGTCTCTTAAATCTTTCGAGTGCAGGATCTGTTAAAAAACAACTCGAGATACCTTTCGGCTTAACCAATTCAAAAGGAAATGAAGATGTCAAAACTGATAGGTTAGTTTTTTGTGTACTATTATATAAATTTTATAGGCAACCTCCAAATTATACATGCATGCTGCAAGACAGAATCTAGCGAATACTTCAACAAAAGAGAACATCACTTATACCAAAAATAAATTGTTATAAATATATATGATATACTTTACATGGCTTAATGGTCAGAGCTTGGATGGTCTCCAAGATATGCCGATCCAAATATCGCTACGTTTAAAATGTTATATATTCATAAAACATATACGAAATAGTTAAAGTAATTTCCTCTCTCATGATTATCAAGTGGGAATTGTATACACGACTGTCGCGCGTTTACAATCAGGCTGTGCCGCTCCGCCAAATCTTAATTGTGGCACTCGCAGATCTTGTGTGTAGATTTGCGTATACAAATTTATCACTTTAAATAAAAAAAGGACATTTTTCTTCCTTTTTATATTTTATTATTATATATATTACATACACAAATCTCACTCTCCTTAACGCTGTATCCCGCTCATGGCAGAGTATACAGAGGTAACTTGGGAATCTAGTGTGGCTTAAGGCATTCCGATTCGTTTCCTACTTTCCGCTGAATTTGTGACATTGAGTGTTGAGTGGCTGAACTCAACGCCGCATTTTGCCTTGTTACTAGCGCGAAGAAATGAAAACATTTGATATTTAACTTTGAAAATATTAAATGCCACGCTTTGCCTTGTTACAAAAGCGAAACAATTAAAATATTAAATGTTTAATTTTGTAAATATTAAATATTTCATTCCCTCGAGTGGGGATCGAACTCAAAATCTGTCGCGTTTAAGGTCACACCCTTATGCCACTGCGTCACGACGATCCTCCTCATTATTATATCCATTTTTATATACACAAATAATATTTGTTACACGGAAATATTATTTATATCTTAACATTTTTTTATTTTAAACTAACGTGTATAAGTAAGAAAGGTTTTTTATAATGTTTTTTTTTTTAATCAAGGGACATGATAACTACTACTGAAAATACTAAGAAGAATTGCATGTGCTCTAAGATATACGACCCAGTGTGTGGCACAGATGAGAAATCGTATTATAATATATGTCAGCTTGAATGTGAAAATAAATCTGGCAGGGTTATTGTCAAACATCAAGGCAATTGTATACCGTTTTAGAAATAATTAAAAAATAAATAAGTTAATTTGTTTTCATTTTATTATTAATGGTTAAATTTTTATTCAAAAAACTCGATCTTTTTTGTCTTTTTTATAGAAGGTTTCTAATGAAAAGTCTGCGAAAAATACGGAGCTTTGGAGTGTCGTGACTTTACATTTTCTCTATTTACCTTGGTAGCGTAAAAACGCAAAAAACTACATACCTGTCTTAAAAAATCTATGTTTTTCTACAGTATCAAAAGTTTTATTAAGAGGCGAGACAATTCCTCAATATGTTTACCAAATTAGTTTTGACATTACCGCATAATGGTAATAAAGTTTTAGTTTTATGGTTTTCTCCGAGATAGCAGAAACAAATAGATGAGGAGAGTTAGTATTAAGACATTCGATTTTATATTTTACATCATTTTAAAAAGTATATAGAATGGTAAAACTAAACGCTGCACTTTGTTTACCAGAGTGAGAAAATGAAGATCTTATTCCCATCAACACATTTCCGTTCTCCACCTTCCACCTAGTCCCTGAGGCATTAAGTGTTGAGTAGCGGAAATCAGCGTCACGTTACATGAGCAAGGAAATGAAATTGCTTAACAGTAAATTCCCTCGAGTGAGAATCGAAACCACAAGCGTCGCAATTACTAACACACTCTTGTGCCGCTGTGCCACAATGGCTTGGCTACAAATGAAACTAAATTATATATCGAACTAACAAACATCGTTTTCACAATCAGACGGTAGCACTCGTTATCTTTTCTAAAATGATACTTAATATACTGTACTCCTCATAAAATATTTAAAAATCCTGCCATTTCATAATGGGGGTAGCCAACAAAATATTCACCAGTTATAATATTATAAAGCTATTTCGTTTCGTATTGCCCGCTACAATGCTTCTGTAGCGTCTGGGGAAATTTAACCGCTTACCACGAGTATTAGATTAAAGAGCTAGTTATTTGTGCAGTTTATGTCATTGTCGGTATAAATAATAGAGTTTGCATATTTTGCTTTGGTTAAAATAAACGCTACTGCAGTCCAGTGGAAATGTAAGATTGTTTACAATGGGTGTGGTTTCGATCCCCATGTGAAGTATTATAATAAATACTTTCGTTTCCACGGCCTGGTTGTATAACCAGTGGAAAATTATAGAGATAATTGATAGAGTAATTTATAGGAGGTATTTGATAGAGTTCTATATATTGGCAAAAATTGGCAAATAATGACGTTGAAATATTATACGATAAGTCATTAATAATTACTCTTAAATCACTGTGGGCTTCTGTACTATATACTGCTCCTAAATTTCTGCCAATTTTCAGGCATTGAGTGGTGAGCCTGCTGAGTAGCAGACCTCAACGTCACACTTTTCCTTGTTACTATAGCAAAAAAAAGATAATATTTATTTTTCATTTAAATATACTACTATATAGTATAATGTCGATATGAGTATCTCTATACATACCTCTTATTAAAGCGCCCAATTACTCCTACCTGAGTTCACATTAAAACCTCTAATATAGCCCATAACTCTCATCCAACAAGCGCGGTGTTGAGTTCCACCACTCAACACGCAATGCCTCAAATTCGGCGGAAAATGGGGAACGGAAGTGGGGCGGAGTGTGCGAATATCTTTAGGCACAGAAAACATACGTGTTGAAATTTGAAATTTTAAATTTGAAACTTTGTCTTAAGCCAAGACAAAAAAACACCTCCACGAATTTGAATGAAATATTTAAATCTAAAACTATTATCACAACACATTTACTTCACTGCGGTACAATCTTTAAAACTTCTTTTTTACAAAACTTCTTTTTAAATGAATAGCTTATACAGTCACGAAAAATTTCAAAGGAAGTCTCTACCTTAGTCATATCCAGCTTCAATACGAAGGGATTTGTCGAAATCATATTTTACGTTTTACAAAAGCTTGTTAACAAAAAAGCCATTTAAATATTTTATTTTAGGATAATTTATAAATAAATTTCATTCAATTTCTATAAGACCTCGTGACTTTTGAAATTAAAATAAAAATGTTCTGTAGAGATTTTTCTTTGACAGTTTCCTCTTTTCGTTCGAGTACCCTGCATTATCTTTAAAATGTATACATTAGGTAAAATAAAATGTTTTTTAAATGAATGTATTCAAACTTGAACTTCTAGACACTCCCTTCTCCAACCACCCAAATTACGAGATATTGCGTATTGAGTAGTATAATTCAACGGCGTTTTATTATTTTATTTCTAAAGCGAGAAAAACGTAAATAAATCATTTCTGTGATTGGAAATCGAACCCACAACCTAAAATTTCAGGTAAGTATACTAAGATAATTTAAAAAAAAATCCAAAAATACACTTACATAATTTCTCATAGTTGAATCGGACGAAGCCTAGGAGAAGTCGCAAATTAAGAATATTTCCTGTTTATAGCACTAAAAAGATTTTTTAATGCCTTCTCACCAGTTAAATCTGTTTTTAAATAATTTCCTTAATACTCTCTAAGTAAAAATGTAATCAAGTTAATACTGGCGTATAATCTTGAAACTCCTTTTTACCGGATTAGCCGTTTATCGCCCGGAGGCACAGAGTTTGGATACTTTAAGTTTACGGTTAGACCTTGGTGTGTTTCAAAGTTCCTTCGAAACTTTTGAATAGTTTACAAAAATTATGTTAGGATATAATATTTGTATTATGAAATATGTATGTTGCGTAATATTTCTGTATGTACTTATATGCTTAACCTACTTATTTACATATAAAATAATTGTTTGAGGCCATCGTGGCGCAGTGGAACAGTCTAATTGTAAGCTGTGGAGTTGTGAAGTCAGTCGTAACTGACTTCACAACTCCATACTCCTTATATCCTAACCATAGAAGCGAATCAATGTAGGTCTATAGTGAGATCATCAATGAATGAAACCAGATTAATTAACGAACATAGTAAAAGGCAGATCTAATTTTTAAACATCAAAAATGGAGTGCCTGGTGCCTGACTTTCGAGCTAAATGCAGCTAAAAGAACATAAGTCACGGTGGTTGTTTGTGAAGCTTACTGCACAGGTCCTACGTATTTAAGAGCTTCTTCCAAGCTTTTCCATTTTTTAATTCACTGAGGCATGACTACAAAGTAGCGTGTACTGGGAATCTCTGATCCAATACATTTAGCGATATAAATTGTGTCCTTCTCCAGTTTATCACACAGTGATAATAAATTTTACTGCACGCTCTGGTGACAGTGCTTTTGTTTGTACGTTTTGCTACTATGTACACCTTTGTTAACTATGTATGTATTTATATGTAAAGACTCCTTCTTTTCACAAATCACTGCTGCATTTTATTACTACATCACCTATTCTTTTAAGTCCTTTTTTAGAATGTCAAGAACTAGCATATTCAATGCAGTAAAAATAGGTAATTTACATCTTAATCATTATGAACCGTGTCGGTGGACAGATTTTGACTTTTCGCTTCTGCCAGGAAATCAGTCTATTCGGAAATCGTCACCTTTTATGAGGCCTGTATTTTTCAGTGATGTTACTTCACATATAGTTTCAAATTAATATAAGTACATAAAACGATTTTTTTGTCTGAATAAGTCCCGTATTTCAAAAATTAATGTTAAATATTGTAATAAAAAAAAAGTCAACGAATTCTATCATCTTGTTATAAAGAAAAGGGAATTAAGAAGAAAGAGTTTCATAATAAATAGACAGCAGCGACACAAAACAATTAATGATATTTTGCGAAAACACTGTCTTAAAGAAACTTTAGTTACTAAAGTTTTGTAATAACACTTTTAGTGTTTTTATTTTCATATTTTCTTGGAAGTGTTAAAGACAAACTTAAAATACTTTGTGAATAAATAACTACTGTATTCATTATTATTTAATTTATTCCAAAGTAATTAAAAAATAATTCTATATCGCGTGGGTAGTTGCTGATATTTTGTTTTAAAAATATTTGTAGTTAATTATAGCGATAATAGCATTAGCTTATACTTAATGAAGCCGTCATGGCAAAGCGGCATAATCTAACTTTTAACACGATGGTTGTGGACTGAATTCTAAATAAACCTATTACTAGTAAGGCAGTGCGTGGTGAACGGAGAGTTTTAACATTCGCATATCAGTGACATACTTTTTTAATTCTTCCTCATAACTGGATAATTTCTAAATTTATAAAGATGATATAAAGTGGTTCTTGTTCTTTTTTTTCAGCTTTACGCTTATCCTGCACATGGTAGGGTAGGCAGAAGGAATTCGGGAACCTAGTTTTAAGACACTCCGTTCCGTTCCCTATTTTCCACCTAATTTGAGGCATTGCGTGTTAAGTGTTGGGACTCAACGCCACGCTTTGCCTTGATTCCAGAACAAAGAAATAAACATATAAAATATTTCATTTCATCGAGTGGGGATTGAACCCTTAACGTGTCGCATCTTCGGTCGCACGCTTTGCGGGAATCAGTGTGAAGTATAGATATGTACGTGAAATCAAAAAAAATTGTAAGCTTTATAGCCGACCTATATAACATTAAAATAACGTGAATTTCCAAAACTGTAAATGGTGATATATACAAATTTTAGTTAATTATGGAAAAATCCTTATATTATTTTCAATATATTTAAGTTAACATAGTTATGATTTTTATTTATTTTAAGAGTAAATAAACATCGCTGTCGTTAGTATTATTAATATACTTCTTTGAACTGTAATTAAAAAATGTTCTTATAATTACTAATATTTAAAAGAACATTCATTAATTACAGTTTCAAATGTAGAAATTGTTTGATTTTTGTAATCAAGTAAGATAACTTGTACTAATTAGAAATGTTCCCATTCAAGATTTGAACCTCAATTGTATCGAATTTTAATTAACCACTGAGCCATAAATGATATTTTAAAATGTTTATACAAGTATATCAAATTTTATCAAACCAGATCAAAAGCACAGCAATAATTTTCATCATAATGATTGCACTCAATAGATTTTCCATTAAAATATAATTTTACGTGATAGTTTATAAAGCACAAATTCGCTTTTCCTTTGTAAATAACGTTAATATTTATTCAGCTCGTCGCTTCATTATATATTGTTGATTATGAAAATTAACGATATTTATTGTACCTGTGTTTAAACATAGATACTTTGCATAGACGTTATTAAAATACAAAATTGTATTTACTAATAACATATCAATATGTACGTGTATAACATAGTTAAACTGCATACATTGTCTTGATGGTAGGGAATCTTCTTACTGTATACACGTCTGTTATGGGTTCAATTCTAGATAAGACATCTAAGTCATGCCTGACTACTCTAGTAGTCTGGCAGTGCATGTTGAACGGAATATTTCTACACTACGTTGCCTATGCGTACTCTGTTACAAAAAAAAAATTACCTAAATATCACTATCACATATTTATAAAGAGAAGTATTTTTTAAACATAATTTTTAATTAACGCTGTATCTCTAGCAGGGTAGCCAATGAGAACGGAGCGCTAAACGCTACGATCTCGGCATTCTTCTCCTTCGCCTCGTCCACTGTCAGCGACCTCTTCATACATGCCTTCCAGGAGGTCCTCTTGGTTTTTACGTGATTTTCATCCAGTATCGTAAACACGTTAGATACGTTTTTAAAGTCAACTGAGGTCTCCCTCTCCCTGTTTTACCACTTTATAAGTATTTATTCTTATATAAAAATAAATTTAATTGTATTTACTGTCTTTTGTCGTAATGGTGCGGTGGCAGCTTTTGACTACAATCGGGATGGTTTCAATTTCCACTCGGGGAAATTATTATATTTATTTTAACTTCCTCTAGAATACAAAGTGCACCTGATTTATGAAATTTGACACTTAATGTCTCAAAATGAAGAGAAAAGTAAATGATTGTGTATTTGCTTAATAAAATATAAAACACTTAGAATAACGTAATCATGATTATATACTTAATTCTATAAATGTTTAACTTCGAAAAGGTTTACTTTATTTATATGAAAAAAAAAACTTATTGAAATTGGACCTCACAGATTTTTCACTTAAAAACATCCACAGTAAGGCGTTAGATTAATTAAGCAATGGATTGAGCTGTCAAAGCTTTTTAAAGCCGCCGTCTTAATGGATTTATCCACGGTTAATGTACATGAAATGTGCTGATACAAATCACGCGTTGTTATAATAAATCCGACTTTCCATTAAGTGATTAACGTTTAGTTTGAATTTGTACTAGCAAAAGTATAAGGCGATGCTTTCATATAATTTATATATAATACTTAAACAGAGTAGCTTTCCATAAATATAGGGGTATGATATTTAAACTACTTAACGTAACGATGCAAAGCGCGGCGTTGAAGCACGCCACTCAACACGCAATGACTCAAAGTGACAACCGAAATCTTATTTTGTTCCCAAGTTGCCTCTGTCTACCTTGCAGTGAGCCTGATACAGTATTTTTAAGGTGGTGTTTTTTTTAAAAATAAGCAGGAAAGAAGAAGGGAAGACGGAAGTTAATGTTATCTAACCTAGTTCTAAGACACTCCATTACCTACCCAAGGCTGTGCAGCCGTTCCGAGACATTGCGTGCGGATTATCAAAACATAACACCGCCATGTGCCATTTTTCCAGAGCGAGAAAATAACAATAATTCATTGCCAGTATATGTATTATAATATTCAATTTCCAATGGGAATCACACCCACAATGGTCACTTTAACAAGCACACTCTGTATTTTTGCGCTTTAATGAAAATGATTTGAAATAATGCTTATTCGAGTAAATGGCAGTTTGTTCACTGTAGTTAGGTATGCTCTGCTTATTTCTACAGAGTGACAATAATAATATTGTACATAAATAGAAAATGCTTTGTACCGCCTTGATACTTATTTATCGATAAATATCGATAAAAAAAAGAAATAACAAAAATATATGAGTTCATTACAATATAATTTCAGGCTCTTAGTAAATTAGGATATTTATTGTAAAAGGGACAAAAGGGTCCCTGAGATTATAAGGCTTTAATGGGATCTTGAAATCGATTAAAAAGGTTCCTTTATAAAAGCGGCGAAAGTATTTTCATGATACTTAACATTATAATATTCCTTAATCTACTGAGAAATCTTGATTATTATGAAGAAATAATACACAGTCACAAATACTGTAGCAAATTAATATATGCAAGTGTTGTTCTAACCACAAAATTATAATACGCACAATTAATTATTTTAAAATAAAATATTTTTTGTTTTCTCTGTGGTCCCTATATACTTTTAAAAATTCATCGTTCTTTAAAAATCCCTGGTCGACCATTATATAAATTCTCATTCTGCTTCTGCACAAAATGAAGTAACTTACTATAATCATCACTTATACAGTCATCCTATCTACTTTACTCTATACGGCGTGTCGAAAGTCAATATTTTATTCAAGTGAATGAAACTCTGTTTACTTCATAGTTAGTCAGGATAAGCAGGCGCTTATTTGTGTACAGTGAAAAACGTGATCGTATTTTTTTATATAACTTGAAAATACTTTGTACCGCCTTGATACTGATTTATCGACAAGAAAAGAAATAACAAAAATATATGAGTTCATTACAATAGGATTTCAGGCTCTTAGTAAATTAGGATATTTATTGTAAACGGGACAAAAGGGTCCCTGAGATTGTAAGGCTTTAATGCGATCTTGAAATCGATTAGAAAGGTTCCTTTATAAAAGCGCTGAAAGTATTTTGATGATACTTAATATTATAATCTTCCTTAATCTACTGAGAAATCTTGGCTTTACAGATATTAAAGGTAAAATTGATAGTTTTAGTTATATTAAGATTTTTTTTATATAAAATGGCTTGGAGGTAAAGCGCAGTGAATGTGTAAACGAACCAATAATTGTAGACTTGATTCTCACTCGGAGGAATTATTTTCTTGTCCTAGAAAAAGTATGGCGTTCAATTCCGTCAATCTAAATGCAATGTTTTAAAACAGTTAATATCGTGACACACTCAATGTTTGTATGTGTATCTTTAAGTATTAAGGTTTTTTCTGCCAATTTCCGCATAGTATATGTTTGGAATACAGCATAAAATCAACAAAGAATACAGTGAGAAATATTGTATCTCATCCTCCCCCGCTATGCTATATGTGTCAGTGTGACGCTAAATAAAACAAAAGACGAAAACACCCTATCGATAAATACAAGTTTATTTTATATATTTTTTGTAGGTATTGATCGTCTAGAAATACTTTAAATTAATTTATGAAAGTATTGGTCATAAAATTATAATACGTAAAATGAATTATTTAAAATAAATAATTTTTTGTTTTCACCATGTTCCCTATATACTTCTAAAAATCCATCTTACTTTAAATATCCCTGGTTGGCCATTATACAGATTCTCATTCCGTTTCTACCCAAAATTAAGTAACTTACTCTGGATTTATTGTATTATTTAATTAGCAAATTTGCTGGAACTAAGGATATTTTTTTTATTTATTGACCTGTCCACTTAATACATTCTAAGAATAAGAATCTATAATTAAGACCCTCCATTCTTCAATTTTCGCACAATTTTGTAATCAGAAAATAGAAATAAAATAAATATAATCATTGTTACCGTGTTTAGACTTCATAAAAGAATTAATCCTTTCAATAAACTATAGCACAGTATTCTGTCAACTTTTTGTCATGAAACACAATGATCTAGGAAAAGCTACGAGTTAATGCACCCTTTACAGCTTTACAAACTTTAGATATCATATAAAGATAAATAGATTTAATGTTTACTGTTGAATTACTTTTTTTAACATTAAGAAAGAAGGCAATGGATATCTTACTTCTACACTAGGTTAAGGGATAAAGCGTTAAGGTAAAAAATAAATTAGCATACATTTATTTTAATTTCACGCTGTATATAGTACGCTGTAGTAGTATATGTAGTATATGGAAAAGGGAAATTAGTGTCAAAACACTTAGATTTCTACTTCCACTTAGTGTGGGGTGGCAGAATTCAACGACACAGTTTATCTCTTTATCAGAACAAGATTTTCTTAATTCCCCGAGTGGGATCCTGAACTCGCTGCACGATAATAGTAAATCACTGTGCTGCTACGCCACCACGACTTTGAAATTACAACATACATACTGAATGTAATTGTTTCGAACTGCAACAATCAAACGTTATTTCTAGACTAAATTAGATTCAACAGACTCAATTTGCCAGGTAAGTGCGCTAATGGAATAATAGAGAAAGGTTTCTATTGAAAATGTATAAGTTCAAAAACCGTTTAAAAAATGTTCATACTTTTAGACGTTTTCTAAATAAATATTTGTCTTTCCTTGTGGAATAACACTTAAGATATGGTATTCTTTTTTGTTTTATAATATTTTAACTATGTACGTGATGATTATGCGTTCATTTTATTTTTGTAAATTATTTGTAAGAAGAATTGATTAATCATCCATTTTCATTATAAATAACATAATTTTGTTACGGGAGTTGTATCTATGATTTCCATTGATTTACGTTATTCAACATGTAAACTCTCCGAAATTAGGCGTAAGGCGAGAAATAGAACATCTCAACATTTTCTTTATATCTTACACTACATGATAGTAAAAAAATCTCAATTCTTTTTGCAAGAAAAAACGTGGAAATTATTCAGACTTATGATGTTTTAATATGCTAAATTGCATAGCTGCGAAGAAAGAAGAAAGAGCTGAAAATACATAAAACGGTTATGTTATATACACCATCTGATTGCGAATGTAATAGTTGTGAGTTTAACCTTAGAGAGATGACCATGTATTACGAGATACCGTCTCCGGTGAAACAAAACACGGCGTTCAAATTCGTCATAAAACATTAAATTTTACGAATTAAAGCAAGTAGACAACGGAATGTCGCGGCCCTAGATTCATTATGCATATGTTATATATCTTCTATGTATGACGCATAAAACGTGCAACTGATAAATGTATATGACAATTCAACCATCTAGGTTCACTACATTACTAGCAATCTTATCATACACTAAATTCAACTATAATTTACCAGCAATTAGTGCTTAGTAATAAACTACCAGCTAACTACAGTTCATGTGTATATTAGTAATTCCGATGAATTATATTATACTTAGTTAACTTTAGTTAAAATAGACGC
>DWMZ01004433.1:0-11726 GCA_018249855.1 Eueides tales michaeli
AATACAACGGTATGTAAAATGATATTGACTTAGGTATCGTATAACAAAGTGAGGTCAAAGTTAATATGAATTATAAATAATACTCAATGAAGCCATCGTAGTACGAGTCTTAAATCTGAATATACTTGATACTAAATGCTTAACAAATAATTAAATTTTTCTATTGTAGAATATTTTTTTTGCTTTACTTTTGTTCGTCCCTAGCAGGTCGTTAAATAGCCAGAGAGAACTGAACACCGAAAGCCACGGTCTCTACATACCTCTCTCACCTCTATTATCATCAACTGCACTTATTATGTACAATATACATGACGGTATCTGTGAGATCATTATATGCTCTTGGTAATCACTTAAGAAGCTAATTATGTTATACATGTACTTTAAGGTATATTTTGAAAAGAGCAACTGTTGAGTTTCTTGCCGGCTCTTCTCAGCAGACCCGCCTTCGGAGCCGGTGGTAGCTTCCTGTACCTATTCTTCCTTACTGACACTACACACATTTGTTTGTAATTCGACGACTTAAAAGTGCTTGTAATGACTTTATTGAATAAATAATATTTTAATTTTGATTTTATTTTTAATATTTTCCTTTATCAACCTATTTAGCCCAGAAGGAACTTGGGAACCTAGTCTTAAGTTACTCCGTTGCACATTTTCCGCCAAATCCTTAAAACATTGCGTGTGGAGTGGCAGAACTCAACTCAACGCAGCAGCGCGCTTTCTCTCATTACCAGAGCAAGGAGAAGCAAATATTAAATACTTCACTTCCTCGAGGGGTAATTGAACCCACGACCCATAGCTTTTACATCTACACGTTTGTATCTCTGCGCCAAATCAGACATTACATCAATACTTATAATCAATCTGTAAATGATCACTACATGGAAGATATATATTAAAAAAAAAACTTATTAAAAAACCAGCGAAACAGATTTAAATCCAATTTTCTGTATAAAATACTTAACTCGACAAAGTTGCTACAAAACTTTTTCATTTAACTGAAAAAATCTTTTTTTCTATGTATAGATATTGTCTTAAAAGTGATAATGTTATTAGAACAAGAAAGTAATGGCGATTATTAAATAATAGTAATGGCGAATAAAAAAATGTAACTAAAGCAGGCCCAGCCGCAGGCGTGTTGCTCGAGATTTAGATATAAAATTCAAATTCAAATTCAAATATTTTTATTCAAAATAAGAAGTTACAAGCTTCGTTTTTTGATCGTCAAAAAATTTACCACCAGTTCACTAAAGTTACTGCCTCAGACCTGAGAAGAACCGGCAAAAGAAACTCAGCGGGACATGTCTCTTTTTTTTAACCAAAATGTTTATTATTATTGACAATGATACATTTGAAATAGCCTGGAGCGAGCATTTTATTCCCAAGGCGTGTTATCATTTATAAAGTCGTTTATAAACAATGTTCTCATATACACTCAGCTCTTATTACACCATATACATAGTACTTTAACAAATCATAAATAACTTAAAAAAACAATCAATGACTATACAAACAGTCAGTCATTTTTAACATTATGTCAAAAAACATCATGGAAAGCGTCTAAAAATCGCATTCATTATCGCCGGTGTTCACCATGAAGATATTAGATCCAAACTTTTACTTTTCACGGTACTGTAATATCTGGTTGATGGTGATTTGGGGTTACGCAAGAGGTCCCATTATTTTTACCTTAGACAGCTTAGTTATGGTAAAATGACATCGTTTGTAATTTTAATTATGTCTTAGGGCGAAGATTGCTTTTCAATTCTATTGCCAAATACTTATCTTGTCATAGATCGTCGGTACACTTTGTCTGGTGATGGATTATGTCAATATAATAAGCTACTTTACGATTTAAGTCTACTCAGCTTCACACTGTATTATGCACATGGCAGGGTAGACTCAGACAACTTGGGAACCTTCCGCCGAATTTGGGGAATTGCGTGTTGAGTGGCGGAAATCAACGCCGCACTTTACCTTGTTACCAAAGCGAAGAAATGAAAACATTAAATATTAAAATTGAACATGTCTCCTGTCGCGTTTACAGTCACGCGCGTGTGCCACTGCGCCACGACTGGCCTCAAATATGATATTTATTTATAATATCAGTAAGATAATAATAATTATTTTTTTATGGAAAGGAGGAAAGGATGGTAAGTGATCACCGCCGCCCACGAACACTTGTAACACCGGAGGAGCTACAGGACCGTTGCCGGTCTATAAGATGAATGGGCACCGGGGCCCGGCATTACCCAATGCGAAACGCAGTGACCAAGGTCACTACTTAACGCCGGTTTTAAATGCCGGGGGTGGTAACAATCCGGTCGAGTCTGCCCATGCGTGTTGTCATTGCTGACAACGTGACTCTCCCAATCGTACTTTACTCGCCTCTTACGACACCATCAGTACCAGGGTGATCCTATTCTAAGCTGGAATCACACGACGATATCTAATACAATTAATTCAAATTATATCAATAAATAATGGATTTATTACTTTTATACAAAAAATCATTACCATTTAAATAATGGTATAGCTTATATCTAACATAAAATATATAACTAATAGCTAAAGTGACAGGTTCGATTCCCACTAGAAGAAATGAAATATTTATTACTAAATTTAAAAACGTATAAAAATTTTGAACGAAGCAGGATTTGAACCCGGCCTCTTGGAAACCGTCCAAGACTTGGACGGTTTCCAAGAGGCGCGAGTTCAAATCCTGCTTCGTTCAATTGTTTATACGTTTTTAAATTTAGTATTTTTCTTTCCTAAGTGTGGAATAACACTTCAAAAATTGTAAAAATATGAAATATTTATTGTTTTAATTTCCTCGTTCAACGAGGCAAAGCGCGGCGTTGAGTTCGCCACGCAATGTCAGAAATTGATGTCAAAAATATCAGAATTCTTCAGAAAAATGCATAATGGAAGTGTCCCAGTGGGAACGAAGTGTCTTAACACTATGTTCCCAGGTTCGTTACTTAACCTGTTTAGGCTAATTAAAATTACTTAATTTGTTTTTGGATATCTTATTATTAGACTAGAAATGAAACATGTACCCACGTTGCCTTGTAGCGCCATTGACTATTGAGTAACAGTTAGTTTACTGTAAAACCATCACGCCATTCAAAAACGATTTGTTACGTCACAAACCATTAAGATGTCCACTGACACTCGTAACAGATACTAAATATACAATATTTTTTAAAATTAAAGCCGATAGGGGTTAAATACTAAATTTAAAAACATATAAAAATTTGGACGAAGCAGGATTTGAACCTGCGCCTCTTGAAAACCGTTCAAGCGCTCTGACCACTAAGCCATCCGTCCGATAGGGGTTGTCGTGGCGTACAAACATGCATCTGTAAACAGGATAGTTGTGAGTTTGATCCTCCAGAAATTGGCGGCAAGTAGGAAACAAAAGAATTTTGGTACATAGAGGGAACTTGGGAACACTCCGTTCCTAAGAAGACACCTTTGTTCACCATTTTCCGTCGAATTGCATGCGTGTTGTACTCAACATGCAAATTTCTTGTAACAAGGTAACCCACGGCGTGCGAAGGAATGAAAATATTAAATATGTATTTCATTTATATGAACGGGGATCGAAGACAAATCCTATCACAGTCGCACGCTTGCGCGACTACAAACTTTAGAATAGAATAGAAATACTTTATTGCACTAAAATTAAAATACAAAATTAGAATTATAAATTTTACAATGAGTACAAAGGCGGCCTTATCACTATAAGTGATCTCTTACAGGCAACCCCCTTTTTTTTAAAGAAAAATACCTAAAATAAGAGACTATAGTTGGCGGATAACGGTGCACAAAGTATATATACATACCGATATATAAACTTTAATATATATGTATATAATCTCAAATGTAACACCTTGAAATATTGTTAAATGTTTATTTTATATTTTGTATTAACTTTATAAAAGTTAATTAACTATATTATTAGTATCAATAAGGGGCTCCGTCAAGGTGAACGCTCATTGATCCATCGTTAGTCATATTGTTAGAATATGAGTAAGTAAGTACACATTAAGTATCAAGTCGATTAATTTTTCTCAGTTTCACGCTGTATCCCGCACGTGGCAGGTAATTATTACAATATTAAATATAAAATAAAATGCTAACCTAAAAATTATTTAATAAAATACTTGTAGCTCTCAAACTGTTGTTTGTTTCGATTAAGAACAATCACACATCCACAAGTCCGTTTTCTCGAAAAGGTTATTTGTTGCACATTGCTTGAAGCAATAAGGCCTTTACATACTTTTCTTTCTCATTTTTGTTTTGGTTTTTCTTTTTATTTCTTGTTATTTGTGTGCAACTAAGCCTAATAAATAAAGAAAATAAAAACCATACTCAAATTTGTTCATTCATTCAGGAACTACTCAAACTATATAATTCTCCGCTTTTTGCGTCAATTTTTGATAAATATATCTTCTATGAACATTTGCAAATTGTTCACTTCGCACTGGAAGAAAATAAACAAAAGTAAGAAATTTCCTGCCAAATCTACATCAAGGGCAGCTACAACTCACCAGTACATTTTTTTTCAGCTTCACGCTGTATCCCGCACATGGTAAGGTAGGGCAGAGGGAACTTTGAAACCTATTGTTAAGACTCTCCGTTTTACTTCCGTTCTCCACTTTCCACCGAATACGAGACATTGCGTGATGAGTGGCGGAAGTCAACGCCGCGCTTTTTGTCTTGTTACCAGTGCGAAAAAATGAAAACATTAAATATTTAAATTGAAAATATTAAATTTCATTAAATTGAGTGGGGATCGAACCCGCAACCTATCCTTTACAGCCTGCACCACGACAGGCCTCACATACATTACTTTCACAAAAAACAGAATCTTTGATTCTTGATTACCACGTTGTCGTAGTATGTAGGTTGTAAGCATTTTTTCCGGTCGGTTAGCGGTCTCTTGTGAGGTCACACGACCAGTCAGTAATGGTGCCAGCTATTCAGGTTTTATTTAATTTTCCTTTTATATACTAGATCTTGTTTTGTACAATTGTTACTGTTATACAATTGGTAATTGTCTGTTGTTATTTTTGTATGTATTTGTTTTATTGGAGATTGTTAACATAGTGAGTGTGGGTTCAATCCAAAACTGAGGGAATGTGTATATTTAAATTATTGTCACTCTATTCGTAAAGTAGAGACTTTACGAAAAAAAAAGAAAATTTAAAGAAAATTTAAAGTCTCTTGTTTACGAATAGAGTTGACTTTACGAATATTCTCCACTTTCTCCACTTTGGAAAGTGGCGAACAGAATGTCTTAACACTATATGTTTAATATCTATATATATCAAATATAAAAATAAGTATGTATGTTAATAAGTCCGTAAATAGATATGTGAGAATATACAAACATGGCGTGCGACCTCATAATTAAAATTGTCGAAATAACCAAATTTTTTAAAGGTGACATAGTTCAACTGACATTATATTCTTGAATCTTATATTTTTTCATAATAATATTCATGAGGTGTCATTTACAAATAGGTTAAAGAATATAAATATATTTTAAGATACGTTATGTACGTATATGAAATATTTCTATATGTATAAATACTAGCGACCTGTCCGTGGCCTCTGCTCCTCTCATCAATATATAGATAATTAACCACTTAATAAATTAAATTAAAGCTATTTGAAAGCGAAAAGAAGAATTTCAATACCTAAGACCTACGTTACCGTAGTTTCTAAAAAAAATGTTTCAATTAAAATAAAAGTACCTACCAATCAATTAATTTATCAATTAATTTGTAGCAATTTTGCAGAACGAAATATTTATATTGATATAATGTTCTTATTTCAGAGCTGATTAATAAGCCCACAAATCAAACAGTTCAAAAATATAATAATAAAAACCGCATTTAATTCGGTTAAGCAGTTTTTGAGCTTTGCACACGAAAACACATACGTCGACAAACCGCCAAAAAATGTAGTTTTACTTACATATATTGCATATACAGATAGTACAGATACAAATTTATTTTGTGTTTATAATTGAATCATAATATTATTAATCTGTGTAATGTTAGAAATGAGAAGATAGTTTGTTGAAGCTTTAATTAGTCTCAGGAAACATGGCTGCCATTTGAAAAATTACAAAAATTTTATGAACATTTATAATAACCATATTTTATAGAAATCATCAGCCCTAAACAACAACAATTTACGGTCCGAATCTGTTTTTCTCCGAAATTGCCAACTATTTTTTTAGATAGCACGCAATGCGTGTTGATTGTCGGAACTGAACGTCACACTTTTTGTTTTGTCCAGAGCTGTCTTTTTGTTTAGAGCTCAGACATAAAAACATTAAATATTTAATTTGATCAAGTCAGGGATCGAATCCCCAACATATTAATACCACAATAAGCATCAACATAATATATTTGTATTATTTCTACCTTTTCATCATTATGCATTGGAAGCAAAACTCAACGATGTTGCCTTACGTGACTTGGAAAATTACTATACAACGTATTGTATGTATATAAAAATTCCCACGAATAAATTTCAGTTCACAATTATTACGTGCACTTCTTGCATTTTTGATGATTTAATAAATTTTAAATAATTTGTGGCATTCCGTCTGAATAAATGCAACAATGTACTCTGTTGTCAGAATGTGTTAGCTATATATATATATTGTTTCTGATGCGTTTAAAGTGCCTTAATAATAATTATATATTTTTTTATGTTAATAAATGTAACAAGGCAAAGTGTTCCGTTGATATTTGCCAATCAACATGCAGTGGGGAAACGCGGGGGACGAAACGGAGTGTCTTGACACTAAGTTCCTAAGTTCCCTCTGCCCTCCCTGCCATTCTGGAGAAATTCTATTTTAGGTAGCGGAACCAAAGCGATAAAAAGAAAATATTGAATATTTCATTTTCTCCAATGGAGATCGAACATCTCGACACCTATCGCGTTTATATATGTACGTTTGTGCCCCTGCGTTGCGACTGTCTTCAATTAATTTTTAATATATTATATAGTTTATTGTTATATTTTTAAATTGTTTCAACCAAAAAAACATGGATTCTTTGCGTTATATTGCACAATAATGCAATTAAATCATAACAATTGTACGTTGGTCACATTGAATTCCAATGTACTTAGTCGAGAATCGTTCTGAAACGCTGACATTTTATACGATTCCAGTGAATTTCTTTCGCAACCGGCCGTAGGATATATAACCGCACCTGTCTTGTTAGGGCTGATATAAAGATATATTTTAGTTTACTTTTATAATACTGAAGTTTTGGCGTAGCGGCACAACATCTGACTGTAAAACCGAGTGTGGATTCGATTCTCATTTGGGGGAATAGAAAAATGTAGTTCTTTCTTTGGTAACAACGTAAAGCATGGCATCGAGTGACGTAGTGTAATATAATTAATTAGAAACTAGTAGACTTGTAATTTTTGCTTAATATTATTATTGTTTTTTTTTAAGGGAATCCGGGAACCTAGTGTTAAGACACTCCGGTCCACTTGCGTTCCCCACTTTCTGCCGAATTTGTGGCATTGCCTGTTGAGCGGCGGGACTCAACGCCGCGCTTTGCCTTATTACCAGAGCGAAGAAATGAAACATTACATATTTAAATTGAAAATATTAAATATTTCTTTTCCTCGACTGGGGATCGAACACGGAACCTGTCGGTTACAGTCACACGCTTGTGCCGCTGCGTCATGACAGGCCTCAACCTTTAATATTATAATATTAATTTATAAACGATAAATTAAAATAAAATAGACCATTTTAATTGGTCATATGTGTTAATTTTAATTTAAACACTTTACTTAAAGATAATGAAATTAACTAAAAACATTATGTTCAAAAGATTGTTCCTGTGTATGTGTGTCTGTCTGTGATACCGTAACTCTGAAACTCTCATTTTGAACTAGGTTTTTCGTCGTAAAAGTAACTTAATCTATAGTATTGTGAGCTATAATTCAAGAAATATATATTTACCTCTCTGAAAATTATCAGCTCTTTTCTAGTTGGTGAATAGATATAGGCAACTTCTAGTTGTCTGATACAATCAATATTTGGTTTATGGTTTACTTTTTATTTTTAATGTAAAATTATATATCTTTTAGCTATCTAAAATTATATATTGATAGCCCTAGCCAGGACGGATGCACAGCACGCAACACCTGTCTAGCGCAGGAGTAACCTAACTACCTGTCGATGTTGCCACATTACTTTACAAATCGCTTTACCTGCGTCTACGGGAAATTTGATTACAGTTTTGGAATATCCTTTAAATATTTTTAGTAATCGTTTTATATTAATATATCAAAAATATCATTGAATATCAATTAATTTACCAAGCAAGCTACAAAAAATCTACTTGCTAATTTAGAGAACGTATAAAATTTGAACGTAGCCGGATTTGATCCCGCACCTCTTGAAAATCGTCCAAGACGCGCTATTTCAAATCTCGTTTTAATTTCTTATACGTTTACTAAATCGCTTTCCTAGATTTGATTAAAAGTTTCAGACGATAAAAATAAAAAATCTACTTGTTAAAATTAGCACGATGTAAGCAGTAATATTTTCTATTTTGTCAAAAGCTTCTTGGAAGAAATCACATAGTGTATTTCTCACATAGCCGAGTAGGCAGAGAGTATCTGTAAACTTATTAAAATACTCTGTTACCATTAAGACTTCAGTTTCTCACTTTCCGCCGAATTCTTCAAGATTTGTGTGTTAAATGGCGGAGCTCAACGCTTTGCCTCGTTACGAGCAAGAAAATGAACCTATATATATTTTTTATAGCTTCGCACTGTATCTCGCACGAGGCAGGGTAGGCAGAGGGAACCTGGTGACCTAGTGTTAAGACACTCCGTTCCAATTCCGTTCCACATTGCGTGTTGAGTGGCGGATCTCAACGCCGCGCTTTGCCGTATTACCAGAGCGAAAAAATGAAATATTAAATATTTAAATTGAAAATATTAAATATTTCATTTCCTCGACTGGGGATCGAACCCAGAACCTGTCGATTACAGTCACACGCTTGTGCCGCTGCGCCACGACAGGCCTCAATATATATTTTATAGAAAAATAGAAAATATTTCTTATCTATTATTTGTTTTCCTTGCGTGAGAATCAAACCCAGACAACCTGCCGCTTTTATAGTCGCAAGCTTACATCCCTGCGTCTCCACTGGCCTAATGTAAAATAATCTTAAAGTTTCCAACCAGTTACATTCGTCATCACATATATAATAGTATCTTTGATTTTCGCGATTGTTACACATTTTAAATGAAACGCTTTAAAACGGATTAATCGCGTATATTGAGTTTTAAACATTTTTGGAAACCCGACGTTTCGAACACTTTACAGTAGTCCGTGGTCGCGGGTAGTCGGTAGTAGTCAGTCTACCCGTGACCACGGACTACTGTAAAGTGTTCGAAACGTCGGGTTTCCAAAAATGTTTAAAACTCAATATACGCGATTAATCCGTTTAAAAGTGTTTCATTTAAAATCACATATATATTTACTTTGACTGTTCCATTTCAGTTTTAATTAGCATAGATATTTCTTATAAATCGGCACTTTAATATATTTTTACCCGCCGACAGCAAGGTTAAGGGCATTGATCCTAACACACACAAAAAAAATGTTAAACGTCCAAACTAACAATAATTCGAGGTCAGTCCAACGGAAATAAATAATAACTGTTTTTAAAGTTTTAAACTTTTTTATCAACATTGAAACAAAGTAATTTAGTTAACGATCAGTTATTTTTTTTAAATTTAACTTTTAATTGCATTCCTTGTTACGAAGTTTTCTTTGATAAGCTAATGTTAATATAATATTACGTTTAAATATAAAATGGCCTTGGTACTCAGTGATGACGATGATCTTAGTTACATGTTCTATGTATAAATACCTGTATCTTATAACATTTCTATAGCAAATCTCGATAAGTAAAAATCGAAATAAAAATGTTAAAAACTCTTGACGCCTCAAATCACTATCACATTTCGACAAAGTACTTTTTTTTGCCATTTGCCATTGCTATGGTGCCACAGACAGACACATAGACAAATTCAAATTTATAAAACTCCTTTTTAATATTAATAATAATTTTATTTTAACGTAATAATTTTTAAATTTAGTAAATTTAGTATTATAAAACCCTTTTTTTGCGTTAGGGGTTAAAATTATTTCCATTGCTCATAGCATCAAGTGTAAATGGCCAGTCCAATTTCAGTAATTGTTTTTTATTGTATTTGTACAAGGATAACTCATGAAATTAAAAGTTTAGTTAGGTTAGACCAGGTACGGCTGTCGATTCAGCTGGTTTTATATATATTTTATAACAATATTTGGTACGTTAGGTGTTTTAACTTATATAATAGGTACACACAGTACCTATGCGACAAATATTTAGAGCGTCTCCTCGCAAAAAAATAAGTTGTAACAAATGTGTGCGAAGCTAGATCACATAGACGAAAACTGAGAAGCACAGGTTCAAATCTCGTTACGATTAAATGCTAGTAAGTTTTCTAAGAGAGATGTTTCTTACCTTAGTATGAAATATAAGTTTATATATGTTAAAAATAAATAATAAAAATTTGATTACTCGTTTATAATATATAATTAAGTATATTTCTAGATTATATTCTATAGAATAACAGTAAACACGTTTGTATCTCATTCCTTCAATGCATGTAAAGGACATCGAGTGCAGTAAGTCACTACGGAGCAGTATCTAGTGAATGTTGATCTTGATCTGCAAGTTAGAAGTCTAATTTCAAATGAAAAACACTTAACAAATTGAAACGTAAGTAAACGTACTGTATAAACGCAGCAGCAGTTTGGCTGTGAACGATCGGTGTTGGGTTCTATTCTCGCTACAACAACAAGACATAGACACATTCGGCGTTTAGTTCCGTCACACAATACCACGAAAATTAGACTGTGGACGTGGAACGGAATGTCTTGACAGGATACGGCGTGAAGTTTAAAAAAAAATTTAAATTCTCTCATAGGTATTACGGATATAAGTTCTTTTATAAGATTTAAATGACATATTTTATTTTTCATGCCATAGACATAGGATGTGAGGAATGGTAGTAAGGCACTTAGTTTATAAATTTTGTAACATTTAGAAGGGGTAATTTAAAAATTACCAATTTTTATATAAATGGCAATACACAAATAGTATCTTAAACATGTATGATGTCGTTTACTTATTCTTCTAATATTACTGAAATGTCCTACAACTATATAAAATATTTTAAAATGAAGTTAATAATATTTTAAGATATTGATAAGAAATTACAAAATTTTCGATATACGAACAATACAAATACAAGGTCAGATATATTGAACTTTCACTTTCTTGTCACAGAAAAATATCACAATAATGATACAGTGTCAGATACTAGAAAATGTCAAAAGCATGTTTTTTTTATCTGTTTTTAGTGATTTAGCCTTAAATAAATAAATAAATTTAATATAATATATGAATATGGTGTAATAAATTTTTTCCTTATGATGACGTAAATTTAGTATCGATACATTTTACATAATTTATACTTATAAATTGTCAAAACTAATAGCCTACATTTAGTAACAAATGTATTAATGAATTTTTACAACAAATACGTGAGCTATAAAATTACGTGCTGCACAGCGTATAAAAATTTCTTAATTTGAAGTATATTGAAAT
>DWMZ01004434.1:0-11726 GCA_018249855.1 Eueides tales michaeli
TATATATATATATATATATATATATATATATATATATATATATATATATATATATATATATATATATATATATATATATATATATATATATATATATATATATATATATATATATATATAATTTTATTATAAGGTAGATACTTGGCATATGAATATCAAGATAGTATCAAAATAAAATGAATATGTTGTTTTAATATTTTTTTTGCTGGCAACTTTACGATCTGATCTATTTCTGATGACCAATGTATGTATAAGCATATTTCATTTAATAACAGTGTCATTTACCAGCACAAGAAACATCACGCGCTTTTTCTTGCACCAAATATCAAAAGAACAAATTTCAAATTTCAAATAACTTTCAGGAACGTACGCATTCAGTGTTCCTGAGAATGATGAAGGCGGTCTCTGGGTGAGCTACGAAGATCCTGACACCGCTGGACAGAAGGCGACATATGCTAAGTAAGTTTATTTATATAATTTAAGACTCTTTTACTTCTTCTTTTCTTTAAATCAAAAAGTTATTTTTTTAGGAATTGAGGCCTGTCCTGGTGCAGGGTACTGGCGTGTCTGAACGTGACAGGTTGTGGGTTCGATTCCCACTCGAAGAAGTGACATGTTTAATATTTTCAAATGAAATAAATAATATTATTATTTTTTCGCTCGGTAAGAAGGCAAAGCACGGCGTTGACTCCCGCCACTCAACACAACGCCTTTCAACGTTAAGTGCGGAACAGAATGCGGTGTTTTAGCACTAGGTTCCTAAGCTCCCTCTGTGTTTTCTCCCCCCCTGCTATGTGCGGAATACAGTGTGAGGCTGAAAAAAAAATAACATTCAAATTTCTCTAAGAATAAAAAAATATTCAATAGGTAACCCTAAAAATAAATGAGAACACTTAATGGCCTAGCTTATGCACTAACTAAGGTCCTTCTACAAATATCTTTTAAGTATCATTGGAACGGTCCAAGACATGTCCACTACAATCCTGGCTTAAAGTAATTCCTGAAATTCGTTTTCTGGATTACAGTTAATATTTTGGTAGTAATTAATTTAAATACATTTCAATGCAATATATATATATATATATATATATATATATATATATATATATATATATATATATATATATATATATATATATATATATATATATATATATAAATTTTTGCTTAAAGCCAGTCGTTGAGATGAAGCACAAGCGTATGACTGTGAACGCGACAGATTGTGGGTTCGACCCCCTCTCGAGGTGATCGTAAATCAAGGAAATATATTTATTATTTTCAAATTAAATATTTTTGTTTTCTTTTATTCGCTCTGGTAACAAGGCAAAGTGCGGCGTTAAGTTTCGCGACTAACATGCAATGCCTCAAATTCGGCGGAAAGTTGGGAACGAAACAGTTTTAACACTGGGTTCCCAAGTTGTCTCTGCCTACTCTGCCATGTACGGAATACAGCGTAGAAAAAAAAATCATCTGTCAATCAATCCTGTCCTACTGATTCGAATTTCGTTCAAATGGCAGGCCAATATCGAAAATAATGATAAAATTACGGGGCCATTGGCCGAATACAGTGGGTGGAACGGATGGACTATAGCTCTTTTTAATCAACGTTATACCAGTACCATACTATGTCCACGTATTAATCTATACTCCTAGATGGTCTGGCCTTGAGTATTATATATATACCGCGGCTTTGTCCGCTTGAATTTCACATTTTTTTTACTAGTCACGATTAGTTTCTTGTTCTAATAATACTGATAATATTATACTTTAAGAATTTATTGACTTATTTAAATTAAATAAACAATAAATGTTGAGGGAATGTTGGCAAAATATATAATAGTGAAAACTGCATTTAAATCTGGTTAGTCATGTCTGACGTCAGATAAACTGACGAAAATTTAAAAATATTTAAATATACGTATAGATTGATCAATTTTATGAAACATGTCTGTTTGTCAGTTAAATATACTCCGGAAACTTCATTTATATTTATTTTATTATAACCTGTAAAATTATATAAAAAATTAAATTAAAATAACAATGTCATTAAATGTTTTTTTTTTATTTTTAGGTCTAAGAACCTCGGCGGAGTATCACTGTCGGATCTCTCCATGGATGACTTCCGCGGTCTTTGCTCAGGCGACAAGTATCCCCTTCTCCGGGCCATAAGATACAGAGTCTAAGTGATAAAATAATTATAATAATGATACCAATAGCACAAGCAAATCCAAAAACCTATATTACATATTTACGTTTTGTGATTTTTAGTTATAAATACATAAAAAGTTACCTGTCAGAATGTACGTTTGACATTGACGGTATTAGGTACTCCATATATAAAGTAATTACTGTATCAATATATGGTAATTTATACTTTGTAATTACGCTGTTTACACGAAGATGTTATATGATAGTCAATAAATATATTTTCTATTAACGTGTATTTTATTTAAAACAACAAATATTTATTTTTTAGTGTTCTTAGCAAAAAAATTTTGCTTTTCATATAAGTTATTTCTTTTCAGAAAAAATACCTCTTTTTATATTTAATTTTTCTGATTTATAATCATTACGAATATACTTAGTCAATTTATTTTCGTTTCTTTATAATTTTACAATTTAGCGGACAACCTGTTTTAGTAGACCCATTATGATATTAAAAAGTTAAAAAAAGGATTTATAACTTTAAAAGGACATTGACAGGTGCCAAAATTACCCAAAAGTATTATAAACTATCGAAAATGTTATTAACAATTCATAAAATTGTAAAATTACGCACTCTTAAGCCATATATAGGTTCTTTCTTATTGTCATCTCACACGGAGACATGTCCGACCAGAAGGGAAAGACCAAAATGTCCATCAAGTGATACTCCAAAGTCAAGTGGTGGTTCGGCATCTTCATGTGGCTCGTTAATCTCTTCAGGTGACCCTCCAGCGTCATCTAGCGTCTGTGGATCTTCAGTTGATCCCCCAAAATCAGGCTTAAAAAGAGCCTTAAAGTCTGGCCCAGTGCGCTTTGGTTTCATACCTGAAGAATGGTTTCTGTTCTTTCACTCCAAAACTGGTGTGAGCGGACCATACATCTTTGGAATAGTTGTTGCAAATTATTTATTTAGTAAAGAAATTTTTATAATGGAGCACGAATATTATACTGGACTCTCTGTGCTGCCGATGCTCTATTTCGGATCTACCCGTCTCGGTCCTCATTTAGCGAAATTTCTTGACAAAGAAATTGACGAAATAACAAATGCTTACGAAAAGGCTAGAAAGGATGAGATGAGCGTTTTTGAAGAGGAAATAAAAATGGCAAAAGACGCACAATGGAGAGCGGAGGGGCAGAAAATATTAATGGACGCTAAGAAAGAACATATTGCAATGCAGCTAGAAGCCATATATCGGGAGCGGTATATGGAAGTTTTTAGAACTGTCAAAAATCGTTTAGATTATCAAGTAAGATTACATCGAGCTCTTATGAGAATACAGCAGAAATGGATGATCGAGTGGGTCATACAGAACGTAAAAAAGGCTATAACGCCTGAATTTGAAAAACAAGTTTTTGACAAAGCATTACAAGATATATCGGCTATAGCAGGACGAGCATAGCTTTAATGTACAAAACACTTTGTTTTGCAATTGTAATTATTATTTAAATGTTATGACTACGAATAAAAGTGTATTGAGGTTATAAAAAACGTATGGTTTATGAGTGGAAAGCAATTTTCTTTGTTTAATTGAAACATGACATTAAATATGTTACATTCATATTTGGAATTTATATTTGTTATTTTAAATTTAAGAATATCTACAGTCAATCTTTTCAATTTTACCACTTCAACAACCACCACTGAGGGTATGTATGTATATGGCGGAATTGTTGGAAATTCTGAATTTTATAATGCTTATTATATAACAGGAATAGTAAAACTCCAAGCTATTTTCAGTAGTAAATACTTCAAAAATATTTGATGCTTTTCACTTGAATAAGATAAAATACATGTAAATTATTAGTACAATTTCTTTAAACAGCAATAGATTTCATGAACATGGACTCATTGATTTACTGTAAATTTCAACCAAACGGCTACGACTGTACTGGCGGCGGTAGATTTTTGCCAAAGTAAGTTCCAAAAAAATCTAACGTACATATAATATAACATAACGTGGAAGTTTCGCTCGTATTTATTAAACTGCACAAATGATTGTAATGCGGTTGTCACTAATAGGCGAAATGATTTAAGTAATGTGTCAAGGACAATTAATTGTAGCGGTTATATATTTTATATAAGTGTTATTACAAATATTTAATATCAAACGTCATAATAGAGGTTTAATTTTATCTACCAGTTTCACACAGTATCCCGCACTTGGCAGGGTAGACAGGCAGGGTCCCTCTGTCTACTCTGCCAAGTGGGGGATTTGGGAACCTAGTCTTTCCCCACTTTATACTGAATGAATTTTTACTTCACTTAACTAACTAGCATTATTTAAATATAAGTAATATATAAAAAGCCAATTTGAGACGTCGAGACTTATGCATATTAGTTCTTTAACTAATATTATTTGTCCAATATTTACATATAAATATTTTTCTCAGATTCTATTATGACACATTGATGGAGGACTGCAAAAGCACTACGATAGGAAGTTGCCCAAATAACTTGAATTCGTTTAATTCCCTTTCCTCTTGTCGCAACACTTGTCGAGGTAATGTTAATTGACACTTGTACAAAATAATATATTCCAATTATTTTGGTTTCTAGGATTCTGTATTTCAAATGGGTAGAACGAATCCTTACAGGATATTCTTGTTGTTCACTTGTAAAGACTATTTATATACAAATTTTGATTAGGTGTCAATTAATTTATTTGAAATATTCAGGTCTACGGTCTCTTGGAGCACAGAAAAAATAAATTTCTAGGACAACATAATCGAATATAGAGCAGAGCATTTATGTATAGTTTTGGCTGTTTTTTGCATGAAATTCGTACGTAATTAAAACTTACAAAGCTTCGTGGGCCTACGTTCTGGTATTTCTTCTAGCCTAGTTAAGAAAATTAGTAATATATATATATATATATATATATATATATATATATATATATATATATATATATATATATATATATATATATATATATATAAAAGGAAAAATCCGAAAAGTAAAAATTAAATATAGGTACCTAATTCATAGAAAAATAATTAAAAAACAATGGTTTATAGTCCATTTCATACCAAATTGGACTAAGTTGAGTTCGTTAACATTTATGAGTTGACATGCCGTTGACAATTCTGAAATTGGCACGAAATCCTTGGTGGGCGAGTGTGACTTCAACTTGTTGGGTTTTATTTAGTACTACTAAGCGTGACGTGTAAACGGCATACGGAGTGTTGTGAAATGTGAATGCGACGAATCTAATCTGATTTCCATTCGAGGAAGTCAAATATTTCATGTTTTCATTTCCTTAGCTTTTTTCTCGAGGCAAAAGCGCGGCGTTGATTTCCGCCAATCAACAAGCAAAGTTTCAATTCGGCGGAAAGTGGGAAACGGATGTGTCTTAAAAGGAATAGAGTGGCATAACTCTAATCTGTGACATACAGTGTGGTACTAAAAATATTGTAATATTAATAATACTTCCACTTAATTTAAAACTAATTAACTATTACAATAAATTAAGTTTTTTAATAAGAAATTTAAGTAAAATCTTTTATAATATGAAATTAGAAACTTTCTTCTTACACTGCAGAAAGAGAGAGAGAAAAAGTAGAGTCATGACTCACTCTGCACTTTACTCTCTGTTTATTTAAATACTGTCATAGTGAGAGTTAAAAATATACTGTAAACATTAGGTACCAGTATTCATCGATAAACAAATATGGTTAAGCTGCATATTTCTCTCTTATACCATATTTTTCTTAATAGCGTCACTACTAAATTACATAACCATACTTACAACTAATATATAATAGTTTTAACGTTTAAAAAGAAAATCCTGTTCTGAATCTAAAAGCAAAATTGCCAATTTGTAATATTGCTTGATAAAAAATTCTCTCAATAAATATTTTATGACGCATCGAGCTAGTAATAAAGTCTATACTAATGGAGCTTTTAATTAAATTTCATGCAGATGTCGGCATGCATAAGCTTCCGGGCAATCTTTCGACGAGAATCATATGCCGTTTGCAATACGATTTCGGCAGCTGTAATGGATATTATCCTAAGTAGGTAATTGATACTATTGTTTTGAGATTGGATACCTTCTTAGGTATATAAATACATGTTGTCTATTGTTGTATTGAATTAACTTTGTTAGTTTTACTTTTAAGTGAGTTTTTGTGTATTGTTTTCATAAATAGAAATGCCACTAGGTTCCCAAGTTCCCTCTGTCTATTCTGCCACGTGGAATACAGCGTGAACACACTCAAGTGTGTGACAGTAAACGACAGGTTGTGGGTTCGATCCCCACTCGAAGAAATGAAATATTTAATATTTTCAAATGCAATATTTAATATTTTTATTTCTTCACTCTGTTAAAAAGGTGCGCCGTTAAATTCCGACACTCAACACGCAATGCTGGAATGGAATAGAGTATCTTATATACTAGGTTCCCAGGTTCCCTCTGCCCACCGTGCCATGTGCGGAATACAGCGTGAAGCTGTAAAAGAAAGTTATTATAAAATATGACAGGTTTATTGTTATATTTAAGAGATTAGACTGTTTTCACTGTAGAACTTTAATAATATCATACCATTAAAAACTCCAAAAGTATTTTTTTTCTAAAAAACAAAAATGGAAAATACATATAAAAATATAAAGACACGTCTGTCAATGTTTCAGCCAGAAGATGTCACTAACTATACATTTTCATTTTATTTAGCATTCGTTCATTATTTCAGGTGGTATTTCGATGTTTCTACGAGACAGTGCAAGGGTTTCTCCTACAGCGGCTGCGGAGGTAATTTGAATAGGTTTGTGACACAGCAAATATGCGCCACTATATGTTCGGTTGCTTTAGATTAAGTATAAGAAAAACAAGATAAAATGTAAAAAAAATATTGGATTTTAATTTCAGGAATCGATTGTTTTTTAGAGTTTCGTCGTATATTTTTATTATACCAGAAATTTTCCTGGCTCCGGCAACGAGGCAAAGCGCAGCGTTAAGTTCCGTCATTTAACACACGATGACTTCAGAGTATAACTCTAGGTTCCCAGGTTACCTCTGCCTACTCTGCTCTGTGCGGGACACAGCTGAAGCTAAAAATTGTTGCAGGGGCACAAGCGCAACAGGTCGTGCGTTCGACCTGGACTCGCGGAAGTTAAATCTATATTGTAATAAAACAGTAAAAAAGTCGTGTCTGTACATTGAATTTATTTACGAAAAAATAATGTAGGGAGGCTACCTATCATTTTTAGAATTTTTGTATGTCTGTTTGTACGTTTGTCTGTTTGTATCAGCACATCTTCTAAGCTACTGGACCGATTTCGAAATGTCTCACAAAAATTGTTAAGCGTGGTAAGCACTTTGCACTGACATATTGAAATCGAAGATCTGGAACATCTCATGAATAATGATAACGGTCCAGGTAAAGTATAAGAAATAATGAAATGATGTTTTAACACAATTTATTAAGCATGATGAGCAATTTTATTAAAAACGAAAATATGGAATATCCCATGAACAATCATATTGTTCCAGACAAATTACATAAATTAATGAACTATAGCAATAATTAAGGATGTGCAGCTAATCAGATTTTTTTTATTGACAAAAAAAATAAAAATATAGAATATCTGATAAAGAAATATAAATCATAACAGTAAACAATAAAATTGCGGCTTATCTAAAATTTTTCGCTGTGATGACGAAGTTTAATTTAAATTTCCATATTAAAATAGTAGAAATAAGGTATTTGCATATTAAATATTTTTACAAAAAAGAATGCAAGGTTAGAAAAAGTAATAATGCATTTTAAAAATATCTATCATTTTAAAAATTACGATGTGATTTTAAATTTGCTACGGGTCGACGCATCATACGCGGTAGAGGAGTCACCATTTGAATGTCATTTTCGTGTGTATCAAGGTGTAAGGGAGAAGTTACGATATTCATTTAGGTTTTGCGTTAGTGACAGTCCCAGTAGTTTACGACAGTTATTCGCCATAATAGTAGTATTTTATGCCATCTTACAACCTTCCAGAATGTTGGAAAAGTACAAAACATTTTTACCAGAAGATTTTTACGTACTCTTAGGCGTGATGCGAATTGCAATACCAGTCTAACAATGAAAGAGCAATTAATAGTTGGCTTTGTTCTATCTTCCCTCCTACTAACTATGATCTGCCTCCTCCTTTACCAAAATCCAGTCAAACATGCACTTATTGGAAACATATAGCTAAAACAAACTAACGGGTCTTAATGAGTTGACTACTATAGTTACTGAGAGCGCACCCAAATTTACAACGGAACAAAGACAAATGTTTAGTAAGGTGGTCCAAAGTGCCTTAAGTAACGATTAAAAACTGTTTTTCTTATATGCTCCAGGAGGCACGGACAATTGCTCTTGCAGTGGCAGCTTCAGGTATAGCTGCCACATTTTTTTCTGACGGTAAAGCGGCGCATACAATGTTTAAAATTCCAATTGATTTGGACAGGCCAGAAACACCGACAAGTTCTGTTATTCGAAATTGTGACAAAAGCAAAATAGCTGCAGGATTATTGCCTTATCATGCAATAAGGCAACAATCCCGGTTAAGTCTACCATGTTTCATAAAAATGCCATAGTTGATAGAATGTTGTGGGACATTGGTCGATATGATAGGCCAATGTGCAATATTAAAATTTTATTCTCAGGTGCTTTCAGACAAACTACCCGTTTTTTCCAGGGACCAGCACTAAAAAAAATTGACGCCTCTTTAAAATATTCTTTTTTGTGACCCTATATGGAAAAACTATAATAATCAATCATTATGAGAGCCTAGCTTGGTAGTTGTTCTTATTCTCAAGAATTTTCTGAAATGTTATTAAAAATAAGGAAGGTCTCCTTTTTGAAGAGAATAGTCAGATCAGAATTCCAATGAAAATGACGCCACGAATTACTTATTTTTAGTTGAGTTTCTTATTTCATTAGTGGGTAGCGGTCTCCCTGCTCACAAAATAATACTATATATAAAGTTGGTGTATCGGTAATGCTGTTGAGAAATTCTCCGCCGTAATTATGCGACGGAACCCGATTTAAAGTCAAAGTATTGCAAAGAAATTTTATTAAAGTGGAAATTCTCACTGGGTGTGGTGCTGGAGAAATCGTGTTTTTAACACGCATACTATATATTTACAGTTCCGATTTAAACACACTCGCTTATTAATTGTCAAAGCAAGTTCTTACCCTGTGAGAACTTGCTTTGCAGTGACAATTGATAAATTATAGGGGCAAACGCCTAAAGCCATTGGTCGTCTTTAGACGACAGCACAAGGTATACAACCAGTCCTTTAGGACTAGCTGTTTTAGCCATGGCCAGTAATGTTTCAGAGAAAAACTGCCATCATAGTTTACAAAGATATTTTGATTATTGTACAGTATTTCTAATAAATATGTAAAATTTAGAACACTGGAAAATATTTACTAAGTTAACTCTAGAACTAAATAATTATTATGCTAAAAATTACTTTTATGTTCATGTTCACATAATTGCTGGCAGCAACTAAATCTTTGAATAATGTCACTCATAATCTCAGGCTGTTTAAAAAAATCAAAACTTTGACAACACTTTTACAGTTGATAATAATGTTATGGTATCTATCGAAGAGAATGTACGTCTTTATATTTTAAACAAGTCCATTCAAAACGTTAACGGATACTATAGGAAGATATGGCTTCATATACGAGTGTCATCTTAGTAAATGTCTACTACAAATACTACGATAATTGAAATAATGAAGAATATACTAATTATTTAAATATAAAATAATTATTATAAAATATTAAAAAAAAAACTTTTTTCTCCTCATCACTATACGAAGGAGAATTAAGGTGCCGAAGGTAGTCAAAATTCAAGTGGTTCATGAATCAATTTCTACGCGGGCGAAGCCGCGGGGAATAATAATAATAATTAATATTTTCTAATGAAATATTTAATACTTTCACGTCTTTGCCTTGGTAAGAACAATCTATAATGCTTCAGATTCGGCGGAAAGTGAAGAATGAAACATATGCATGCGCGAGATACAGCTTGTAGCTGAAAAAAAAGTTGGGAAAAGTTTATGATTAGTCCATAGAAATGCAACAAAACGCTTATACACATTTCAATATAGCTTTAATAACTATTTTTATAAGAAATTTCTAATTTAAAAATATTTATTTACCTTATAGTCAAATATACTTTATGTTATATATAAGCCTATAAAAGCAATACCTTTTGTTATATATAAGGAATGTTACATCATATTGTCTAGATCTGTTCCACAGCCGTCTGAAACGATAGTTGTTGACCTTGTATCTGTATTACACGTTTAGCTAAAATGAAATACCTTATCGAGTATCCATATAAAAAAATCTTAATTTGGTCTCCAGCCTCAGTTGTTATGTATATTTTTTATCTTAGATCCAAGGATGTTTCAAGGCTCTGTATAAAATTATGTTTTTGCTAAAAATATGTTCTTGCCGTCGTAAGAAAATATGTTTTTAAAACTTATCTGTAATCTCTTCTATATTATAATAATATTTCTCATGTTTGTATGTAGACAACTCATTGATTTCAATGCGTTTCCTATTAGCGACCTCTCATTGAGTTACCGTAACATAAGATGTCTGAGATTTAATGCTTGCAATCAATGAGTGCATTTGTGGCCTAGCCATCCGTGTTCCCAGGGTGCTTTAAGGTTCCCAGATCCTCAATGTTCCCTGACATTCGCAAGGTTCCCTATGAAGGCAAGATTCCAATGTTCCCGTATATACAAGGTTACCAAAGTTTCCTGAGGTTCCCAAAGTACTCTGAGGTTCCCATCCCTGGGAGTGTTCCAGGTGTTATAGTACTATAAAATAAAATCTTCCACCGCCTCTTTCTGTCAGTGTTCAGTTCAATCACACACAATAAGCATAAAAATTACTGCTCCGATTTTGATGTAGTTTTCACCAATAGACATGATGATATTCATGAGAAAGGCTTAGTTATACAACTCTTTATGGTTTTATGCCCTGAAATATGAGGCCCGTCGCGGCACACGGGCATTAGCGTAACAGTAACAATAGCACGCAATGCCTCAAATTTCGCGAAAACTGGTAACCGGATAGGAGTATCTTAACACATAAGTTCCCAGTTCCCTCTGCCTATCCTGCCGTGTGCGGGATACAGCTAGAAGCAAAAAAAAAACTACTAAAAAATTCTCGTAGCATTTCGATAAAGCTTGATGAGAACGTATGGCTTAGTTGGTCAAAGTGCTTAGACGGTTTCCATGGGTCACGGAGTCACGGGTTCAAATCCCGCAACATTACAATGTTATAAAGAATCTGACCTCACGTAAGCCTTAGTCGCTCGCGTACGTCGCAGAAGCCAAAAGAAGAAGAATATAATATTTTAAAGATCTCTATCTCCTGCTATTGACTCTTTTATATATATATATATATATATATATATATATATATATATATATATATATATATATATATATATATATATATATATATATATATATATATATATATATATATATATATATATATATATATAT
>DWMZ01004435.1:0-11726 GCA_018249855.1 Eueides tales michaeli
TATTTTTTTAGAATATAGAGAGCCTGAAAATATTACATATATCCCAATATTGGAAGTATGTAAACAAAATTTATGACAACTTTAATTAAAGAAATCTTTCAAGAGTATACTTTCTATTAATGATAAAGTCCAGAACGAGTTCCAAAGCAGTTAATCCCGTGGAAAGACGCTGAATGGACGCTCGTTTCTCATTGAGAGGATTATACGTCATAACTTGTAGTGGCGGAATCATTGAGCTTGGATATATCGTGGTATTAATCAAGTGGTTTTTAACCCGACGCAAAAATTTGGGTTGGGTTGTAATTTGATCTGTTTATCTGTGAGTTTGTCTATGGCACCGTAGCTCCTGATAAAACTGATTTAAGGGTGACTTAATGAAAAGTCACGTTCATCTGGATTATTAGCTATTTTTTATGAACGATTAGCAATTTAAGAGCTACAAGCACTTTCTCAAAATGAGGCAGTAATCATTTGGGAGAGCTTTTTAAATTTTCTGTTAATAATATATATATATATATATATATATATATATATATATATATATATATATATATATATATATATATATATATATATATATATATATATATATATATATATATATATATATGTTTTAAGTCTCTAAGCGCAACGGGACAGCGTTTACATTCGTGAGGTCGATTCTCACTCAGAGAGTGTCGTTATATTAAGGGATCTCTTATTTTAATTCATCCGTTCTGATGTACAAAGCGCTGTGTTAAATTTTGCTACTCAACAGATAGTGTCCTGATAATTTGGCAGAAAGTGGAGAACGAAGTATATTAACATTAGGTTCAGTTTGTTAACCCTGGTAGCGGGAATTCAAATTATGTTGATTGTATAATAAATAAGTTAATGTTAACAATTATTTTTATTTCTTACCTCATTTAGTTACTATTTTAAAACACATCAACTTTCGCTTATGAAATTATTAAATATATTGAAATTAATATAGATATAATTCCATAAACTACTAGCAAATGTATACGACATAAGATTTAATAAACTTTAATGGAAAGCTTAATATATTTATATAAGCTTTTATTAAAGCTCTCGAGAGACTCAATAAATGGATATATCATACGTAACGCAAAATTACAGTAATAAAATTTCACATTACTTTACAATTCTGGACCTTACAGCGTTAGCATTTGCAATAAAAATGTTTATTGCATATGAATCGTATATCAAAAGTTACGAAAGAGGCGAAAATATAAAAGATTTATGGCTATATTAATAACAGATTAGTCGCTCAGACTTGGTAAAAATTCGATTTAGCAAACTGGTTTTGAACTGGCAACATTCATACGTATGTATTGCTTGTATCTGTCAATATATAGTTACACATATAATACTAAATTAAATGTATTAAGGCTTATCGCGTTGCAGGCGCACAAGCATGTGACTGTAAAGGCGATAGGTTGTGGGCTCAATTCCCACTCGAGTAAATGAAATATTTAATATTTTCAATTTAAATATTTAATATTCACATTTTTCTGGTAAAAAGGTAAACCGCGGTGTTGAGTTCCGCCACTTAATGCCTCAAACGCAATGCCTTAAATTTGATGGAAAGTAGGGAACGAAAACTGTCTTAACACTAGGTTCCCAAGTTCCCTATGCCTACCCTGCCATGTGCAGGATACAGCGTGAAGTAAGTATGAAGATGAGTACATTATATGATGACTGTCATGACTCAGGGGTACAACCATGGAACGAATGAACTAATTACAAATATATCTCAAAATGATCCAACTCAAAATGAAACCGATTTTGATGAATTTGTACCATTAGCTAAATTGAAATACATTTCATTTCAATAAATGAAAGAATAATCTCCATATAACTTCTTAAAGAAACTTGTAGACAAACAAACACACAAGCATAAATACACATCAATATTAACCTTTTTCGAAGTCGGTTGCAAATAAAATGTGATAAAACCGCTCCACAATCGCAGCGACCGCCGACAAATGTGATCAGATCAACTTAACAACTTCCCGAATGCAGGAAATGATTCAGATTCAGTCCGCGAACTATCGCGATAAATCGCATCGTCGCGTCGGGCTCCCTCATTTATATTGTTCACGCGTCGCTCTTACATTAGTAAGTAACGTTATACTGGAGTTATATTTTATTGAATTTAATTATTAAATAATAGCCTGTAGTGGTGGAGGGTAAGTATCTGCCAGTGGTGATCGTGGGTACGTTCCTTATAATATATTCCAATTATTTTGATACATTTTAAAATTTAGTATTTTTTTTTCCTAAGTGTGGAATAACACTTTAAAAATAGTAAAAATATTTAATAAACAGCATTCTCTCTTGCCAAATGATAATTCTAATTATCTTTGGGTTGCGGAAATTTGTAAAAATCTCCCTACAGAGATGCTAACAACGTAAATAAGTTGTAACAAGCGTATAAAAATTTCGACGAAGCTTGGTGAGAACGGATGGCTTAGTGGTCAGAGCGCTTGAACGGTTTTCAAGAGGCGCAGGTCCCAGCAATCCTGCTTCGTCCAAATTTTTATACGTTTTTAAGTTTAGTATTTTGATAATTTTACATACACGTACATGGCAGGATAAGTAGACGGAACTTGGGAACCTTAATTAAGGTACCTAAATTCCTCACTTTCCAAACAACTGCCATACTTTGTATTGCATGGTGTGTGGCGGATCTCTACAGCACTTTATCTTATTACAATATTAAAAAAATAAGAATATTTCTTCCCCTAGCGGGAATCAAACCAGCGACCGTCGCTTACAGTTAAACATTTACAAAAATAACAGGTCAGATATAAATAATATGTACCTTACAAGTGTATCATACCTGTCAGTACAATACAAGCACCAACCCCGTAATATTTCACTCATAACATGAAGAAATCACAGCAACAAGATCACGTTCAGACATTTGAATGGGCTCTGTCAAAATATTGTAGATTTATAGCGATAAATTAGTGTATAATGAAACATGTAATAGTAAGACAATCGGGGCAAGTAAGCTGACGTCGAACACAAATGACTAATGTTGTAAATTGGAGCCTTTAAGTTTAATTTGCTAACTATAACTAGAATATAGAATTATATGTGATATTTGTTTTTTTTGAGGGTTCGGTACCTCAAAAAATGGAAACGGAACACTGATAGGATCACTTGCCCCTTAGAAAGGACTTATATTTGACATAATTTCAGCTTGATACCTCCACGGAATCTCGATATAAGGTATGAAGCTGAAATTACGACAAATATAGGTCTACGGTCCTTTCTAAGGGTCAACAGAAAAATAAGATTCTATGTGAACACCATCAAAAGTTACGAGCATTTATACATTGTTTTTCTGCCTTTTTGGTGAAACACGCCGCGTAATCAAATGTTCAATTTATGATTATTTCAGTGGACCTACAATTATGAACATGGCATAAAGCAAGATCTTATAATACATATACGAGAAAATCCTGAAAACTATACTCTATAGGTATTTCATAGACAAAAATAATGACATATTTATATGTAGTTAATTTCATACGACATTATTATATATCCACCCGCATACTTAATTTTGCCTACTTTTTTTGTCGGGTAATTAGGACTATCAAATAAAAAGCGTACATTGCTGTTAAAGTTTTCAGTTGCTTTTAACAAATACTAATATGTCATCTCTCTATTCTATAAAATACTTTTTTGTTCTGTACGATTTTTTTGTATAATAGTTGTTGACGTAGAAAATTATAATAGAGAATATCGTGTATTGTGAGGCACTCGCGTGAGTGCCTATAATATGAAAATAAAAACAGTTGTGATTCTTTATAAATTTGGATCAAGATGTAAATTGATTTCTTTTTGCTTTTGATAAAGGTGTAGAATTAAGAAGCTGATCGTTTTCATTGATTGATACATGTTTTTTCGTTTAATTTTCGTTTGCTTGGGGGGGGGAGGGGGATTGGCGAGCGAAACGAGCAGGGGGCGGAGCCCCCTAGTCACATTATAAAATTTTAGTAATAGCATATGACATATATTATTTTAATAATAATATGTCAGTATAGTACACAATTTTATTTTATTTTTACCAAAAAAATGTCGTAAGGGACAGACTGAGGCTCTTAATTGTAGGGAACAGAGCAAAGTAATTACAAATTACAAAATTATTTTCGTTCAAAATACATATTCAATTTCTGAGCTTCAAACTGAGTTTAAGCTTTTTCCAATTGACAACGCTAGCGAAATATAAAATAGGGTCTCTATAGAACAAGCAAAATTTTTGAAGCAATCTGATAAATTTGTATTTGAAATCTCACATTATTTGGTTCCACATCACGTCACGGATTAACATTAACATTAGAAATCGTACGCGGCGGGGGGAAGTATACATTACTTAGCTGTTAGAATTACGTATCTACGTGATAGTGGGTGATCTATTATATACGAGTATCTACAGTTATGAGTTTTCAGCAAATTTCATTAAGTTTTAATTATTTTATATTTATGATTTTTTTATATTTATAGCTTCACGCTGTATCCCGCACGAGGCAGGGTAGGCGGAGGGAACTTGGGTACCTAGTGTTAAGACACTCCGTTCCACTTCTGTTCCTCACTTTCCGCGGAATTTGAGGCATTGCGTGTTGAGTGGCGGAACTCAATGCCGCGTTTTACCTTAATGCCAGAGCGAAGAAATAAAACATTAAATATTTAAATTGAAAATATTAAATATTTAATTACCTCGAGTGGGGAACAAACCCACAACCTGTCGGTTACAGTCACATGCTCGTGCCGCTGTGCCACGACTGGCCTCATTTATGATAATGGTATATATATTATTAGAACAAGTGATTGTAGGGGTATATCTGGGAAGTATGTTTAGTAGAGACGGAAGATACTAAATGAATGTGGATATCGCTACCGGTAATAGAGTCAATGGCGAAACATCAACACAATTGCACGTTTGGCAATAGACAATGCAGAATTGGTACGTTTGGACGTTTCTCACACTTGCCCTATTTTCGAGACATAGTGTTTGAAGTAGCGGATTTAAACGCCGCCGCAACACTTCCGCTACGACAACTTTTCCAATCCAAGATTTGTAAAGAATATGTGTACTGGCTGTACTAATTGACTGGTATGAGGCAACATTTTGTAAGTATTATCAAATTCTTTTCCAGTGCATTAATAAAATTACTCCTTCAAATATTTTATATAAACCTAATGCTACGTGAAAGCTATAAACAATTCAATTCAAATCTCATCATTTCCGTAAACAATGACAGCGTTAGAACACAACTCGTCCAAATGATTCCGAATATTTCCTCCTCTCGAGCCTTTATCTGTGATATTACGAGACGCACAGTAAATAATTTCATAATTAATTCGCATTTCTACACAATGGGTGGGGTAAGCCAGTTAAAAGGTTCCTGACAACTGGTGTGAGATTATGGCTCAGTTAAGTACAGGCTTGTGGTTCATTTAGAAGTTCTTTTGTATTTAGTAAATATAAAGAGGTGTAAAGCCTCATGGCGCAAGTGTACAAACTTGCGACTGTAAACGTGACAAGTTTTGAGGTTGATGCCCACTCGATGAAATAAAATACTTATTTTATTTATTTAGCTTCACGCTGTATCCTGCACATTGCAGGGTAGGCAGAGGGAACCCGGGAACCTAGTGTTAAGACACTCCGTTCCACTTCCGTTCCCCACTTTCCGCCGAATTTGAGGCATAGCGTGTTGAGTGGCGGAATTCAACGCCGCGCTTCGCCTTAATACCAGAGTGTGGAAAATAGAATGGAGATCTTACTCAAAATATATTTTGCGCTTACAGTCTCATGGTTGCCCCTACGCCACTACCGACTTCGACATACATACATTACTATCTTTTAACGGCAGTCGGTTAAACTACTTGCTAATCTTACTAACATAATATACACATTATAGATAGCATATGCGATACCGACACTTCCTACACAGACTGTCACCGTGTCTTTTGTCCGCCGCCTAACAAGTAGCTCTCGGCTATTAAGTGCAGAGCTTGCAGATGACTCGACGAGCCTTATATTATGTTTAATGTGGGCTTTTTGTACTTGGTTTATATTGATTTAAAATATTTATGTGATGAAAATGCTGCAGCTTTTCATTTTGTATGTGAGATAGAATAATTGTATAGGCAGATGTTGATAGCGATCAATTTTTAAGTAATCATTTTTATTTATTCGTTCTGGAAAGACGAAGGGCGGTTAAGCTCCATCATTCAACACTCAAGTATTCTGTATCTACATATAAAAATAGAGTGTCATAACACTAGGTGAAGCTATTATATAAAGAAAGTATTCTTTAAAACCCAGCACTTAAAATAATATTTCGTTTTTTTGTAAACCCGATCGAGCATACAGCTATATTTTCACTCGGAAGAGGCCAAATACTAAAAATTATTATATTTTCTCTCTTTTTTTTGTTTTCAATTTGGAGCATTCCATATATCTAAAAGAAATTAAATAAATAATGAAGTGTCTTAATTTATAGTCTTAAATAACAATAATATCATATATTAAAGCTACATATTTTCAATAATAATGATTCATTATACGCCTTAGAGGTTATTAAAAAGGTTACTTACGCGACCTCAGCCATACATCTTGGTAACGAGGCGTGAAGAGGTAATACAATTTCTATTAGATAAATGTCGTTAAATGCTCGTAAACGGTATGAGCATGGATATGGCTAGCTCTTGTTTTGAATATATATACATCTCTATATCTACCTACTTATAAATAAAATTTATGTGTCTTTCTGTGCATTTAATTATTTATACGATACTCAAGATTAAAGAAATAATTTTAAAATTTAGATATGTCCATTTCTACATATTGTTGTTTGTCCCTAATTCCCCTTAATTAAAGTTTAATAAATATTCGTATATATTAAACGGGCGAAGCCGCACGGAGACCGCTGATAAACAAAGTATAGCATTTAGTTTCACTATACACTCGATATTTCTGTAGTTAACCGGAAGGAACCCCTGATATGTCCTAGGAATAGGTTCCCTTGGCCTATCCTACTATACGCCGCCTACTATATTTTTATTTAATGATCATATTTCTGATAAGCATTTAATTAAATCTTTATAAGACTGTTTTCTATATCTCTTCTTAATAAAAATAATACATTTTTTTTATGAAATGTGAAATTTCACATAAAAATACTAAAACAAGCTTTTCTATAGTTAAATCAACATATGAGTACATACATAACACACATCTAACCTTGAAGGTAGCAGGCATGGGCAGTTCTATGTGGCTTGCTCACGTCACGAGCATACTGCAGTAGCTACCAATACATCTAAGATGAGAGCTTTGTAATACTTAGTTACCACATTTCTTATGTTGATTATATTGGTGCGGTATAGTTAGTGCTTATATAATTTAACGTTAAATCTGTTTTTTTTCCTTATGGATATTCAACCAAAATACTCGTACTTAGCGCGTGGACGGCCGCATTAAGTTACCCCTTTAATCAACGGAAGCCGTACAATGTCCCTTAAATCCCGTCTGACCGGTCCGGAAAGATATCTTTATGAACTATAGACGTATGATTTTTTGACGATATATTTATATGAGCGTAACTCCACTGCATTTAGTCTGGCAGAGCGTCCACTGGAAAATGAACATCACGATGGTCTAGTATATGTTTGGTGATTTTATGTAGAAAATATTTATGAACTTGGATTTGAACCCGCTTTCTAAGAAACCTATTTGTCTAATAAAGATAAATATTGGCACCAGTTCGAAGCAAAGGTCAATATATGTAAAAAGTATTTATTAGAATCGATTAACATACATTTTATTTTAATTTTTTGTCTTGTAATTGCTGTAAAGTGTTAAAAAAAAGTTCTAAGAAAAATAAAACAAAATATATGTTCATATTTATTTTTTTAATTTATCCAATAATTATAGTTTATTTATATGTAATAAACTATATTTATTGAATAAATCTCAATATTCATGTAACAAAGTATTCATATTTAGATTATTACATTATGAGGCCTGTCGTGGCGCAGGGGCATAAACAAGTGACTGTAAACGACAGGTTGTGGTTCGAAATTCGTTCGAAATATCTGATACTTTCAAATGTTATATCTACTATTTTCATTTCTTCGTTCTGGTAAGAAGACAAAGCGCGGCGTTGAGTTCTGCCCCTCAACACGCAATGCTTGAGGCAATTTGTAGTGGAATTAGTTTGCGAAAAGTGGGGAACGAAACCGAGTGTCTTAATAGGTTCACAAGTTTCCTCTGCCATTTGGGAGATACAGCGAAAAGCTGAAAAAAATAGACTCTTGAAAAGCGGGTAGAAGAATTAAACGACATATCACTATTTTATCTATTCTCTACTGATAAAATAAAAAACAAACCTAAAAAATAAATAAATACATCCACCGTTCTTTGTCTCAGGCTTTATCAGGAACATATAGTAAATATGAGTGAAACTAACGCTGAGTTACGGAACTTAACGCCGCACTTTGTACAACAAAACTACATGTTCCTTAGTGAAAATCAAACCCGCAATCATCGCAAGTCAAATACTGTACCGAGAAGCTAAAAAATAAACTATAAAGAACGAAAAAACAACACAAAGTGAATGCAAAAAAGGCGAACTTTATTTAATTCGTCGTTCAAAGCGTCCTAACGTTCTTAATTATAACTCGAACGCTTCGAGACCGTCGCTCTCCAGACGCCTTAAAATATGGGGCTCATAAACTTCCTACTTATTTGGTATTTAATTAGCTGTCATACTTCTGCCCATCTTGTTAATATGAAATATTGCTCGTTTAAACTAAATCATATTATTTGAGGCCAGTGGCGCAGGGCCACAAGCGAGAGATGCGATAGGTTCGATGCCCGCTCAAGGAAACGATTTAATATTATAATTGCTCGCTCGAAGGCAAAGCGCGGCGTTGAGCTTCCTCGTTGCCAGGTTCCCTCTGTCTACCGTGTTATATGCGGAAAACAGCGTGACGAAAAAAAAAAAATCAATTTAAGAATATTTAGAGAATTTAGGCTCTATTTTCGAGACATTGTGTGGCGCGTCGCTGCACGTTGTCTTGAATACATTACCACGAGTGGGAATCGAACCCACATCAGTATTAATGGTAAGATACAGTACCATTGCAAACTCGCCCCCTTTTTATGTTTCGCTTGTACTCCAAATTTGTTTTGAAATGTGACGTAATTTTATCTTGAGAACGGAAGACACGGTACGTTAATTATTGTTTTTATTTCCTAGTTTTGTGCGGCGTTGAAATCCGCCACTCAGCACATAATGCCTTTAGAATTAAGCAAAGTGAGAAATAGCAGTGTATTAATCGTAAGGGAGTCTCTTAACACTAGGTTCCCAGGTTCCCTCGTAACCTTCTGTACGCAGGACACAGCGTGAAGTTACAAAAAAAAGACATTTTATTATAATGTAAATTTTATATGACTTTATATGAAAATTTAAAGCATATACGCGTCATAAAGCAGTGGCGACGGTTAATAAATTCATTTAATAATAACCATAGTTCAAGCGTTAGTCGCGGCTCGTAAAAATGTGACTCACGATAGTCTCTGGAGCAATAAAATACTCACAAATGGTTAACATATCACTGTTTTGTAGAGTATTTGTTACTTTTTATTTTTATGAAAAGATTTAAGATAAGAAGTGATTTGCGTCTTTTGCAGTGTCACACAGCATCCAGCACGTCGCGAAGTAGGCAGAGGGAACTTGGGAACCTACTTTTAAAACAATTCGTTACGATTCCTCATTTCCGTCGAATTTGAGGCATTGAGTGTGGAGTGACGGAATTTAATGTCGCTTTGTTCCTGACAGAGTAAAGAAATGAAAATATTAAATATTTCATTTCTTAAAGTAAGAATCGTACCTACAATCAGTATAGTTTTACAGTCTCACGCCTGCGCTCCTGCGTGACTTTGTTATATATCTATTGTACGTAAGTTTGAAAATTCAAATATAATTGAATATTAACAGGCAATTTAAATCGTACATCAATAAAAGTGGATTGAACGACTGAAAAGCTTACTAACTTAAAAACTTTTTTTTAATGGCTCTTTTATATAATATATAAATGTAAGAAAGAGGAAGACATCTATTAATTTATCCTTTATGCAATCTATGATATCTTCATAGTGGTGGTTCTCTACTTTCTTCTAACTACCATTAAGATTTAATTCAATTTATATATTTAAGTAGTGATTATTGTTAACAAAGAAATTTTAAATTTCATATGTATAAATACTACTGCAAACCGTCACTTACAGCGCATAGTTTAAAAGAAAACGAAAAAAGCTCTATAACTTCTGATTTTCATTTCATTAAGAGCAAAGCTTCACAGACGGCATTCGATGGGAAATTTCCAGAGAGACAAAAGAATCTCTCTCTAATTACATGGTACTAACGATAGCTAACTAGCTTGTGTTCTCTCTCCCTCTATATCTTTACAGTGGTGCAGTGAAAAACTCATCAAGTAATGACATGTATTGAATTTCATAATTACATTTTGTTTGTGGAAATTACGAAATTAAAAACAGTCTGTCGTACTGCAAGGGTACTAACTAGCATGCGGCTGTAAACTTAAGAAAATTAATTATTTCATTTTTGCGCTCTGGTAATCTCTATCTGTTAGGCAATCACGGCGTTGAGCTCCACCATACAACACGCATTGTCTTATAATCAGCTGCGAGTAGGGAACGGAAGTGTCTTAATGAGAACGATATGTGTTTAATGTTAATAGGTTCCCAGGTTGGGAACTTGGGACCCTAATGCTACCCTGCCATGTGAGGAATACAGTGTGAAGCTAAAAAAATGATGTTGTGAGTGATAAATTGAACTTTGTCTTTTTTAAGAACTAACTATTGAAAAACTCCAGTTTTGGAGATATTATGAGTTAAACTACGGAAGTCAACGCTCAGCTTTGTCTTATGACGGAGATAATGAAAATAATTATTTTCGTGTACGGAAATAAGAAAGATCCACAACTGTCGCTTTTATAGACACTGTGCCGCTGTGCTACGATGACCTTAGGCTAAATTTGTACCTTTTTTTAGTATATTGTAACGTATAATGAAGGAATATTGTGTTATACGTCTAAAGGTATTAAAAATATTTCGAATATATTTATTGTAAATTATATTTTGAAACGAGCAACTGTTGGGTCTTTTTGCCGGCTCTTCTTAGTAAACCTGTCTTCCGAGCCGGTGGCAGCTTCCTGTGGACAATACAAACATTTTCATGTAACTTGACGATTCAAATGTACTTGTAATGGTCGAAATAAATAAAGAATATTTTGATTTTGATGTACGTGTTAAAGTACTCCTTTCCGTTCCCCAGTTTCGGCTGAATTTAAGGCATTACGTGTTGAGCGTCGAAACTCAAGGCCGTGTTTTGCCTTGTTACCAGAGCAAATAAATGAAAATATTAAATATATCTTTTGAAAATATTAAATATTTCATTTTAGTATATTAATTATCTCATTTCATCAAGTAGGGGTCGAACCCACAAACTGTAACTTTTACAGCCACACACTTGAGCTTCTGCGTCACGACAGGCCTCATTTATATATATATATATATATATATATATATATATATATATATATATATATATATATATATATATATATATATATATATATATATATATATATATATATATATATATATATATATATATATA
>DWMZ01004436.1:0-11724 GCA_018249855.1 Eueides tales michaeli
TTAAATCCATCAGAGCGAGAAAATTTCTAATGCCATTTATGCCGATGCCGATCAATCGCATGGCAAAGCAGAAACGACGATTGATTTCATACGCATTTTTTATTAAAGGACAAGAATCTATCTCGGCTGGATCTGGACACGAACACTGAACACAAATTTTGAAGCCCAATCCGCGAATCGATTTTTTAAAAAACTTCACGTCGCTATTACACTTTTTGCACTTCAACAGTTCCTGAAGAGCGCCGAAAACCAAAAAAAAACTCCAGAATGACGTAGCTAAACGTTTGATCGATTCGTACTTCAAAATCTGGACTTTTTTTAAAGATTTTTGCTGCCGAAGTGCTCACAAACGTTAGATCCGTTTCGATATCGTGTCGATTTGTTCCCTTGAAACCCGCGGATCTTTTTCGTTGATTTCGCGGATGTCCGCTTCTCGAGCCTTTTCTATCCTGCCACGCACTTTTCTCTTTCGTAGATGTATCTATTTTGAATGTCGAAACCGAACTGAAAGACAAACCGGACCCACGTTGGAAGGTACACGAGCAGGTAGAAACGAGACAATAGAAATAACGGTCGCACGGGCAGATGGCCGACGCGGCGGACATAATACCCATGCGGCCTCTAACGCTCCGTTCCCTTCTTCTAATAAATGCTTTACAGTAACCGAAATAATCTGTATTTCGGCATGAAAATTTCAGGGAATATTCGGAAGAGTGTATACTATTGGATGAAGCAAAAAAAAATCAATATTTTGAAAATTTCACACTGGAAAGCTTCCTTAATATATTACAATATTTTGTTTCTCCGGCAACATATTCCTTGCATTAGCAAAAACAGTGACAGACACACGATTGGGACGAGAAACAAGGACAAACATTTAACGCCTACTTATCGCCTCCAAAAAGTAAATAAATCATTTATGGGTCTGAGCATACGTATGTATTCCGCAGTGTATTTTGAATTTGCCACTGGAGAAGTTTAAACTTAGTGTTAAAGTAATGTTAATTAAAAAAGCTTGTCCCACAGAATATTTAATTGATAAAAATGTATTTAATTATAGTCATTTGAACTTCATGCAGTATAGTCACCATTTTATTAAACAATGAAATTGTAACATTATTCAATATGGAAAAGAGCAACTGTCGAGTTTCTTGCCGGCTCTTCTCAGCAGAACTGCATTTCGAGCCGGTGGTGATTTTATGTTCGTTACGATTCAAAAGTGTTGCTAAGGTCTATTTGAATAAAGAATATTTTGATTTTAATTTGAATTGAATTTAAATTAATTATATATATATATATATATATATATATATATATATATATATATATATATATATATATATATATATATAATTCAAATTCAAATTAATTATAATATTTATACGATAAGAATATATATTATAACTTTCTTAGCTATAAAGGCTTCATAGGCCTGTTATAGCACAGGGCCACAAGCAATAAAATGAAAAATAAGCTTTATTTAAAAAATGCCTTGAATATCCAACGTGTAACTATTCTTTAATATAGCTGAAAGATATATTATCTTTATACTATATTAAAAAATGGCCTAATAAGCATTTTTTTCCAAACATAATGAAAATGTTAAAAAAGTCATTGTATTTCAGTGCCCAGACGTAAAGCACGAACCCTAACCGAGCAGGTGCTCTTGTTTACCATTTAAATTATAGAACCATTATCAAGGCCTTGGTGACTTCGTACTAAGACTTTGAACTTTGTTGATTATTGAGATTGAATAGACTTATGGTTCTGCAGTCGTCTGAGTCTGTGGGAAATAATTGTAGCTTTATAATTACTAAAGGTGGATTAATGTCAAATAAAATAATGATTGTTTAAGAATACATATTATCTTTACAAAATATCTACTGTTTTCTGTCAGTTTAAGAATTTATACTATTATTAACAACGTAAATATGCATTTGTATACAGTTATCCTAAACCAAAGAACATTTTACTTGACATCTAGTTACTACTCTACAAAAGACTTACTACTCTACAAAAAAATACTTTATCAGCTTCACGCTGTATCCCGCACATGGCATGGTAAGCAGAGGGAACTTGAGGGCCTAGTGTTACGACACTCCGTTACGAGCGCTGACTTAATACCAGAGCGAAGAAATGAAAATATCAAATATTTAAATTGAAAATAATAAATATTTTACTCTCCAATCGATAGGGACCGAACCCACAAGGTGTCGTTTACAGTCATACACTTATGCCCCTAAGCCACGACAGGCCTCAAAACAAAAAACTTAACGGAAAAATACAAAATACTAAATGTAAAAATACATCCATACAACGAAGCAGATTTGAATATATCTCTCTCGGTCGACGATCGTTCTAAATCGGAAGCCATATTGTTACTATATTATTAGAATATTATTATTATTAAGCTTTAAATAACACTAATGTATTCAGTTTCTTGGTGGAACCAATAGTTAACCGGTAATGACATACTCGTACATAAACAGCCTCAGGTTAAGTTAGGTATAAGTACTTCCTTGCTTGTTTTAGATTTGATAAGGTTAATAGCTTTATAGTTACTCATAAATATTCTATTTATATTTAAGCAAATTGTAATACTGACAATAAGTTACTGCTAGGTAGGAGTTGGTTTTTTTTTTATGGAAACATACATTTTTTTTCAGTTTGACGCATTACCCCGCATATGGTACGGTAGGTAGGGTGTTTGGGAACCGCCCGTTTCCGTTACGTTTCCCATTTCCTACGGAACAACGCTGCGTTTTGCTTTGTGAACCGAGCGAAGAAATTAAAACATTAAATACTCAATTTGAAAATGTATAACATGTGAAATATATTATATAAGCAATAAATAATGTTTGTAATAACTTAATGTTATTTAAACTAACGAGAGCAACTAAACTTTATTTTATAAATGTTCTGAAATCCAAAACCTCAAATCTCTGTATATCAAACATTCACTCAACTACACAACTATGACATTAATGCATCATAATACACAACAAATATTATTTTTTTGTAACGCATTGTTTCATAAAATATAGTGGATATTAACACAAGGCTCATATACCAATTGAGAGTACAAAGTTTCATACCAAAATGAGAGATCATTTTATCAGGAGGAAGTTTAAAGTCGTCGATAAGCGTAATGGCGACAGATGTTCTGTATCGATACAAGTTGAACAGTTGAATGTTGTTGCATCCAACTTTAGTAATTATAAAGCTACAATTATTTCCCACAGACACAAACGACTGCAGAACCATAAGTCTATTACATCTCAATAATCAAAGTTCAAAGTTTTTGTACGAAGTCACCAAGGCCTTGCTAATGGTTCCATAATTTAAATGGCAAACAAGAGCACCTGCTCGGTTAGGGTTCGTGCTTCACGTCTGGGCACTGAAATACAATGACTTTTTTAACATTTTCATTATGTTTAGAAGAAAATGCTTATTAGGCCATTTTTTAATATAGTATAAAGATAATATATCTTTTTTTCTTGTCGTTATAATTATTTAATGGCCTTCAGATTCTTAACAGTCTTCATTTCAAAATTTATACTTAATTTATATTAATAATGAGGTAAGTTATTGACAATGTATCGTTAAATATTTATTACATTTATTCGTAAAATAATAATGAAATAGATACTTCATTATTATTTTACGAATAAATCCAATAAATATTTAAATCTAATAAATATTTGTAAGGGAATATAAATAAAAGCTACTAAGATAATTAGAGGCATAAGTTAGATATTTCTAGATATCTAAATAAATATACTAAATTGATTCGTAAAATAAATTTGAGTATTTTTTAACATAAAGAGAGGTCTAATACATGAAATAATATATGTTTTTTTCACGTACATTTATTCAAAGTACTGCAAAACCCTTCACTCAATCATAAGCAGGAAATCCCCTGCGTTCGGAAGTTCCGGGATACGACGTTCACGAGTTCATAAATCTTCTGAAAATCCGAATGACCTGCTGAACTACAGTTACAGATAAGCCACAATTTAAATATTTAACTACTAAGTATCTACAAATCCCAGTGTTTTAAGCATCCTGTAAGATTTTTTGAAAGTAAAAGATATTATTTTTTTACTAAAAACACCAGAGTATTTAAAATTAAGATCTATAAATAGTAATTGTAGTACATTTTGTGTTATTTGTCACATCACCTTGGTTCTGGGATGAATGGATATAAGTCTATTCTAATATAACTAAGTAATATCTATATAAAACGTCACATATGAAATTTAATATACTTAACAAAGCTTCAAGCCACTCGATAGAGACAGTTAAATGAGAAGTTTCACTTGGCAAGCCGAAGGGATCACGATGAACCTGTTAGCAAAAAAAAGTTGATGTTGAATCTTTAAAATCGTGTGTTATCAATATTGATTATATTCGAATTCCAAAGTACATCATAATATAATAATATCCTTATGTTAATAAAAATAAAATATTATATGAAAAATATGTGTATATATGTATTAAATTTGTAGTTAATTTCATAATCCTGCAGGTTCATTAATTTCTATCAAAGCTTACGATCATTTAATTATTTTGCCGATTCCCGTTATTGCATTAAACAGTACTTGACATCTAAAATATAACGTTAGGTACTTTTATATAAGATTAGTATAAAATTAAAGCAATAAATTTTATTTATCGCAGATTTACTATCTTTAGAAAGGCTATACGATACCAGAACCTGCCTAGATAAAATGTGTATGTGATAAAGTGTAAAAATTCTCTAATATAAATAATTTATTTACGAAATATGAGTTGATTTTCAAATATAGATGTTTAATAACTTTTATAGAATAGGTTGTACTAAATTATTTTAGAATTTATAAATTTAACTTTAAGCCGTTGCTGCGAGGTGAGACAGAAGTGGTAGGTGAGAATGAGATATTTGTTTGTGGGCTCGAACCCCACTTTGAAAAAGTAAGTGCCAGTGCAAGTGTTTCGTATCGCCATTTAACACGCAATGCTTAAAGAAGGGTGGAATGTAGGAAAACTTTCCTTTTTTCATTGTGGGATATTTTTTTACAAATTTAATTAAAAATATACAGTACCTACTAGAATAATTGACTTTTATATCTTAAATAAAATGTATGTAATATACCTGTACAGTTACAAGATTTAAATTAAAAGAAATTTTTACACAATTTGAGGGTTAAAGAGTCACTTTATCTTGCATTCACTATTCTGACAAATTGCGTAAGAGATGACGGAATGTAATTTTCCATAAAATATTATCAATAAAATTGAATGAAAGGCATACTAGGAGCATTTTAAATTGATGGATGGATGAAACAGAATTCAAAAATTTAAGAAATCTTTCACCCAAAATGTTACTACTTTTTCATGGCGCACATATTTGTAGTTCTTAAACTACTAATCCGTCTTGCATTAAACATTTAACTTAGAACCATTACGATGAACAAGACTTTAATAAAATAAAAACCGCACTCTAATTACTTCATACATTCAGAAGGTGCTACGGACAGACAGACTTTTATATGGAACTTTTATATAATACCGCATACCGCATAGGCTAGAAAACAGTTACATTCTTTATTTTCGGCAAAGAGTTAGAAAATGTTAGAAATTTAATCAGAATAGTAACCTCAAATCAGTAATTCGACTTTATACTGCACCATGACCTTGTAGTTTATATTACGATATGAAATTAAATTTCCTTAAAAAGAGTTCGAATGTATGTACAAGCATCGAAACCAATTTTTTTAGCTTAATTTTATATATTTACAAAATTTGAAACATGTATGTTGTTGACTTTACATTTTTTTAATATTTAAACTTATACTTCAGCCGTTCACTGTTGTAATCAATATGCCTTAATGAAAATACTAAGAATATTTTAGCACTATCGGTGCACTGTAACTCGCCACCAGCCAGCGGGATAATTGATAGATTAAGCCACAGCTACGCTTGATTAGGTCACTGATATTATAACATGATATCGGACATTCTTTTCTTCTTTAATAAGAAATAAAAAATAAGAAGACGAAGAATGCTGTGATTGTGGATTCAAATTCAGTTTGGAGGAAAACATCAATATTTTTAAAAATATTAAATGATTTATATATATTGTTTGTAGGTCTTTATATAAAAAGTATTATTATTTCTGCAAGCCTGTGTACACCTGCGGGTAGGCAATAAGTTATCTACTCGCATAATGGCTCAAATTCGTCGAAAAGTGCACAACAAATGCTTTTTTATGGGCATGAAGTGTTAAGGTTCCAAGGTTCCCAAGTTTACTCTGACTACCCCGCCAAGTGGCGTATACAGCGTGAAGCTGATATGAGATCACGTAAGTAAACAATCAAATATCACGTAAGTATTCTGTTATTAAGTAGGTAAGCACATAATTAGACTAGGGCATTGTACATATTACTAAATGAGTTGTATTAAATTCACTCGACGCTTGCAAAGCTAGGCATCGCCTGTTAAATAATTCAATGGCTGTTTATTATTAATAGATCCATAAATTTCTGGTAGATAAATGTAGTTGGAGCTAAATCTCGCGTATTTTACAATTTTTCTCAAGTAATTTTATATCTGAATTGTTTATTCTGAATGTATACTTTATCCCTTATGCGATGTGAATACTTAGACCTTTTTCAGTATTTATTTGATTCTCGTTAATATTAAGTATGGTATGGCTTGTAAATTTTATTTGATTTATAAGTGTTAAGCAAACTTTATTTTTACTTCAGGATAGACAAATTATAGGAGCAATTTTAATATTATATTTAATTCTCGTTTTTTTTGAGCAAGCTTGCAAGGGCACAAATGTGTGACTGTAAACGCAGCAGTTAGTGGATTGGATCTCCACTCGAGGCAATTATTTAATATATTGATTTCTTTGCTCTGGTGAGAAGACAAAGTGCGGCGTTGAGTTCTGCCACTCGTCACAAAATACCATTAAATTGACAACGGAAAGTGGGACACGAACTGTCTTAACTCGCACAGGACAGGGTAACCAAGTGCTTACCCTGCCAGGCACGGGATACATACGTAAAACTAAAAAAAAATGCAATTATATATGTTTGTGTTTTATTTTTTGAAAACCCATAATTGCAATATTATGAAAAAGTACATTTTCACAGAATATGATCATCGTCTTACGCCAAAAAACTAGCCATACGCATTGAATTTCGGCTTTTAATTGATGACCTAAATAAGGCAGGCTGACCCGTATTTTCTTTGTTTGCCCTTTATAGATGTTAGCGGAGATAGGATATTAAGCAAAATACTCACTACTTTTTCCAAGTAAGGAAAACTAGTCTATGTCAAGTGGAAAATTGTTAATTTAATCGGAAAAGTCCGCAGTAATGGAAGCGATTGCTGTCAACTCGATTGCAATCTAATTTAAATGAGTCTGAGAAGTTCATTGAAAATTAATGTTATATTTCTTGTCAAGAGTTCTTTGTTAATTTAAATATCTTTTGCGTGATAAGTTCTTTGATATGTTAGTATGTTTGCACCGGTATGTTCAAAGCTGATTTTATGAGTTTGTGGTGGGTTCAATTCTCACCTGAGGCAAGCTTTTTAACAACATTTAATATTTTATATTACCAGAGTGAATAAATTATGGTAGCGGGATTCGATGCAATCATTTTGCAACAGGTTTCGATGCAATCACTTCTTCGCTCCACAAGTAAAACGCCTTGAAATGCGAAAAGTTGAGAACAGAGTATTTTTAAGCTAAGTTTCAATTTGCATACTCTGCTTATATCCGGGATACATTGTAAACGTTCTTCGCTCCGGTGACAAGGCAAAGTGCGGCGTAGAGTTCTGCCAACAAACCTAAAGAAAGGTTGCTAAAATATAATAATGAAAGCAGCATTTAAATCTGGTTAGGCGCTTCCGAGATTAGCGCGTTCAAACATACATACAAACAAAAAACCTACTATTTGGGCCATATTACTCTAATAAAATCCCTATGACATTTTTTAATATATATTCCATGTACAGACAGCGATAAGTTACAGATTTAGATAAACTGAGGCCTGTCGTGGCATAGTAGTACAAGCATGTGACATTAAACGCGGCAGGTAACAAGGCAAAGCGCGGCATCGAGTCCCGCCACTACACGCAGTACCTCAATTTTCGCGGAAAGTGAAGAACGGAACGGAGTGTCTTAATACTAGATTTCAACTTTCCCTCTACCTACCACGCCACGTGCAGAATATAGCGTAAAGCTGAATGAATAAATATTTATAGATTTATTATAGAAGACTTTTCACATACCATCAAGTACACTTACCATAGTCGATAAAATACTTCAACAACAGCTCTACAACATACTAGAAATCTTTATAAAAACTGAAGTCGCGATTAAGCGTCCGCAGAAATTTGTAATGCAAATAGTAGCTCTTGACACCGAACGTCTTCCCCGAGGGACTAATGGTTTGTGAAATATGAAAATAGCTTGTTTTTATAGAATGTAAACTAATTTAGTTCATTAATCATTTATTTTTAAGGTCATCTCTTATATTTACGTGTTCTAGTGTAGAGACGGTAAAGATACAGATTACATATTTCAATCTCATCCGGAAGGCTTATTTATATATTAAAAATATTCGCAGTTTTGGTTTCGACTAAACCAAATCTCATTCATTCTCATTCTAAATACAAAAGTAGATAATTTGTATGTTTCTCATACGAATTATCTACTTTTGTATTTAGAAAAATAATTATATATGGCACAAATGTGTAACCGTAAAAGCGAGATGTTGTGGGTTCGATCTCCACTCAAATACATGAAATATTTATAATTATTAAATGAAATATTTATTTATTTAAGTTGAAAGTGGAAACGGTGGAAAGTTAGGAAGGGAATGGAGTGTTTTTACACTAGGTTTTCATGTTTCCTGCCATGGGCGGAATACAGCGAGAAGCTAAAAAGACGAAAAACTAAAGCTGATTGCCAATTGGTAATGATGAAATTTTTATCTATTTTTTCTTTCTACCGCAAATCAGATGAACAAGACGAGACAGAGAGACGAGATACAGCGTGAACCTAAAATGAAAAAAAATAACTAAAAGATACTGTTATCGTGCACTAAAAAGTACAACCTAATTGAATGTATTAGAAACTTCTAAAGAATTCCACAATTCAAATCCTGGCTCTAGCATTATGAAAGCTGCTCCAAGTGCTACAAGCGCTTTAAAAGGTGTTCGGAGCTGTAACTTACGAGTATATGAGTCTTAACCCGGAATAGTTTACTACTAGCCTCGTAAGACTTACACTATTCCGGCGCAGGGACAATTGATACCATATTATATTTTCATCACATTAGCTATTTATTGATAAATTTCATGATGATAGAATAATTGCAAAAAATAATATTTGATAAATTTTGTTACACAGTTATAAATTAACATAGTTACAACTATATCTTATAAAAATATACCTATTAAAAAAAACCCGCGTACAAAAGTAATAATTTTACAAATGAATAATTTTACAAATAAAAAGTCTTAATACGAATAAATAATATGGCTGGTTTTCCTATTGCGGATTATTCATTCGTACACAGTTGTTCTTTTTTGTTCACGCTTCAGTTTCCCAGGTCACTGTATATAGATTTTCGCTTCATTTGCAATATGGCGTGGGAAATGTTATGATTACAAAATATAATTATTTATCAAAATCAGAAATAGTAAACAAATATTGATATGTATTGGATGCAAATATATTAATATTGAAGCGTTTTGTACACAATGTAGTGATATGAATCATTAACTTTAAAGATCTACGATTATTTTTTAGTGTTTCTTTATTCAATTTTTAAAAAAAATAATCGTTATATAAAAAAACTGTATATGTACACTTTAACTGTATATGTAAAATTTAAATTAAATACCAATAAGCTTTTAGTATCGTTTTCTGCACATTTATAAAAGCCAAGGTTTACTGAAAAAATTGTAAAATAAAATACGGTCTACACAATATACTCATTATTCGTTAATATATTAAAATGCAACTTCTTTGAAATATATAATTTAGTAACTCTAGGTTTCAGTTTACACAGGTTTGTTTCGCCAAAGGGTTTGAAACCATTATAACTGCACTTACTGCTACGAATACATTTTTGTTCATATTTTCAACCTCTGCAAGTTCATAGAAAAAAAATGAAACTGATAGGAAAAAAAAATAATTTCTTTCAAATCTCTAACGTTCCAAGTGCATAATTCTTTGAGTCGTCTTTGTCACCTACACGACCCTTTCAGTGTGAGACAGCTGAGCGTTAAAAGGCAACAATAAACGAAATCCTTACTTCGCAGTTAACAGGAAAGGGATATAGATAACTAGGCCAACATTTTCACTAAAGGTGTGCTTTCTTGATATTCAAAGCGGGACACATGTTGCTAACTGTTTGATAAAACGCATTTACACTTTAAATACTTGAAAGGGTTCAATCTTATAGAATGAATTATATGAATATTTTGTATTATATCTTTCTTAGAAATAAACTGTAACTGAGGCCTGACATGGCGCAGCGGCACAAATGTGTAACTGTAACCGACAGGTTATGGGTTCGATTCCCACTCGCCACTTCGAGGAAATGAAATATTTGTTATTTTAAATTCGGGAAAGTGGGAAACAGAAGTGGAATGGAGTGTCTTAACACTAGGTTCCCAAGATCATCTGTCTATCCAGCCTTGCGTAGGATACAGGGAGAAGATTAAAAAAAGAAATAAACTATTATATTTTGTCTTATTCATTATTTATATTTTTTTTTTTATATTGATTACGTTTAGTTTAAAATATTCGATTTGACATTTTTGATTTTTCTTTATTTAGACAATTATAAAAATAGAAATAATTACACTTATGAGATGTTTCTCATTTCGACAACCTTATTTCATTACATCTGTAGAGAAACGGAATAATCGAGGTGAGAATTATTCCAGACTACCTTCACAGCACAAACATTCATTCTCAATAAACATTCTCGTATATGACGTAGGAATGTGATTTCACTCAGTGCTTAAACGACACCTGAAATACCTAATTACGTCAGCTGCAAGTGTCTACTAGAAACTTTGCTCTAATTGCAAAAGGAAATTAAACAACAAGGTATAATTCTAACAAAGGTGCACGTGCGAACCAGCAATTTATAGCTGAGCTACGGCAGTTTTACAACTTGCAACATTTTTCTTACAGAATGAAACAATTAAACTTTTTTTCCACCATAACTACATTTGAATGGCATCAGACGACCTATTTAGGAGTATCATTTGTTTTTATCTGATTCTCGAAATAATTAAATTTCTTTAATTTTTTTGTTTAAGATATAATAGAGATATAATTTAGACAAAATGTCTTGTTTGTCTCATTTAAAAACATGTTTTATCATTTCACCTTTACAAATAAAAATATTAATAACTTTACTATTTTTAAAGTGTTATTCCACACTTAGGAAAGAAAAATACTAAATTTAAAAACGTATAACGTTCGACGGAGCTTGGTGAGGACGGATGGCTTAGTGGTCAGAGCGCTTGAACGGTTTTCAAGAGGCGCAGGTTCAAATCCTGCTTCGTCCAAGTTTTTGTACGTTTTTAAATTTAGTATTTTTCTTTCCTAAGTGTGGAATAACACTTTAAAAATAGTAAAAATATTTAACAAACAGCATTCTCTCTTGCCAAACGATAATTCTAATTATCTTTGGGTAGCGGAAA
>DWMZ01004437.1:0-11723 GCA_018249855.1 Eueides tales michaeli
ATATATATATATATATATATATATATATATATATATATATATATATATATATATATATATATATATATATATATATATATATATATATATATATATATATATATATATATATATATATATTCTAATTATTAAGTAAGATTTTTGAAAATTATACTTTCCTAATTACCTGCGTATTTGAACAGTAAAAGTATCTTTAGTAATGCATCGCATGTATTTACTAAATGTAAATATACAGCAGATGTTGGAGTTGCTCTTAGAATATGTTTATAACGCTCAGAAACTCACAGAATGCGATCGGAGTATTTTGTGATTATCTAAAACTTTTGACTGCGTAGAACACTATATGTTATAACGTTAGTCATTATGGATTCAGAGTGCGCGTGGTACTGTACATAACGTAAAGTCGTACGGTTGTTTTGTGGATGTTGCTTCTTCTATTTTGATTTCTCAATTGACAATATATACTGCTATCACAGTGGAGCTTCACATCTTTTAACCCGTAAAATCGTTGTGGGCATATTTCAACATTGAATATCAAAAACACAAAAATATTTTAGAAGATTCCCTGTTAAAATAACAAATTATATAAAAATATACCTTTATAATAAAGCGGTTCTTGTAGTTTAAACGGGAATTTCCATCCATCTGGTATAAGAATATATTTTAAAAAATACATTTTTGTGCCAAAGCGTTGCCTTGTCTTTAGTCCAATTTACGTGTAAATGATATCGATTGAAACAAAACGAGAGACACAGTAATCAGTCCACGATCACACAGAAAAAGTTAATTTCCCTTCATATATTAGTGAGTCGACTATTTTCTTAATATGGATTCTCTATGTTCTTAGTCTCACTGCACCATTTTTTCCCACCAATTCAGCACTTTGCACATTCTCATATATTTTAGTTGACAAACATTTAACAATTAACAGGTAGGCAGATGGATGCTAACCAAGTACACTCCCCATTCTCTACTTAATTTTGAAAATACTGTTTAATCAGTAGCGGAACTCAATGCCGCGCTTTATCTATTGATAACTGAAATATCATCATTCTTATGAATGAGGATTGAGCCCACATTTAAAAAGTAGCCAAGTTAATTAATTTCCTTCATTACTTTTAACTCTATTAAAGCCAAAATAAAATTATATTTACTAAAATATCTTTATATTTGCCAATCACAGACTATTCTAGAGCTATTATAGTATGTAATTACAGTCAATCCCAATTGAAAATTTAACTGGTGACCTTCGATAAGTTCATTGAGTAAGCAATGTCAATCAAAAATATAGCGATCGTTAACCGTATATCTTAGAAAAAACTTGAATTGAAAAATTTCCCAACTTATATTCAAATACAAAGCATTTTCTTCTTAAAAATATTATTGTTAAACTTTATAAATATAAATCTTCAGTAAATCTGTTTTTATCTGTGTATGCGAGCATATTTATCGTTAATATTTTAAGTACAGTATTTAATTTTTTGTACGCATATTGTTCATAAATGTTCAAAATATATTAAGGCCATTGTAGCATACCTTTGACTGTTTACAGCTGCAGAAGACATACTTGTGATATTGGTCTACTTGTTATCGCTGAATAAATTATTTTGGATTTCACCTAGAAATTATATTTGGAAACTTAATATAAATTGGTGTCTTGACTTAATAAAAAATCGTTTTATGCTACTCTGCTATTAATATTCAATAAAACGTAGAGAACGATTTTATTTAATTTCTACCTTCTTTATCTTGAAGGAGAAATATTAACATTTTATTCTTTATTCTCTGAAATTTAAATATGACTGTCCTGTGGGTTTTGTACTTCACTTTTATAACACATATGTATAGCTGAGTAGATCATAAGAACTTGGTTGTTAAGACTCTGTGTTCCTTAATTTTCAAGGCAACCAGGCTAACCAAAAAAATGATATTGATTAATTTCCCGAATGGAATTGAACACAAAATCGTGACGTTTACATTTTTGCGTTACACTACTGCGCCAAATTGTAATATTAATAACAAATTTCAAAATATTAAAAAACGCCAAAAAAATGACTAGCTTATCTTTGCAAAAAGCTTGTAGCTATTAAACTGTTAATATGATTTTTATAAAGTATAGTTAAGAACCATCGCGATGAACAAGTTTTCGATTATAGAAAAATAAGACATACCGGGGATGGTAGACTAATTTTTAACTTACCCCATGCCCGGTGTTAGTTGATCATATGCATGGGGTAGGTTGACCTACGCAGTAGGAATTGTAAATAAGGAGGAATAGGATGAAATGAAACGCATAATTGCACTAAATGTTAGGAACTGTTTATTTAATTATAAATAAACTTATTTCTTTATACTTACTCTTCTTATTTAACATAAAACTTTAATATGTGTAACAAATCTTTAATTCTCTTATTTTAAAGATTATAAAAAAAAACGTATCATTCCAATGTCTACAAGTTTTCTTGAATTTGATGTACTAGCGACCGCACTAACAACGATTGAGGTCCTAGCGTCATCTCGTGCATCTGTTAATGGCCTATCAGTCACAACGGCTCTACTAAATTCAGACTCAGAAAATAAATATAAATTCCGGTGACCCTGAATACATCTGATTTTTATATCTGGTGACCGTAATAGTGTTGAATGTTACAGACCCATCTCTATTCTATCTGATATATCTAAAGTTCTTGAAAGAATAATATATTCTAGACTTATTGAATTTGTGGAATCCCAAAGTCTCTTATCTAAAAATCAATTTGGATTTAGAAAAAATCTGTACTAATGATGCTGTTCATTCTTTGATTTCCATGATTATCAAACACTTAGACAAAGGTAAGAATTGTGTGGCTCTATTCTTGGATCTCGCTAAGGCTTTTGGCACAGTCTCGATGCCTACTTTGCTATCTAAGCTTGAAGCTTTAGGCATCAGAGGAATCCAGCTTTCTCTTTTTTAAATTACTACTGCTTTACTAATCGAACACAACAAGTCAAAGTAGAATCTGTAATAAGCTCCGTAATACATATTGAATATGGGGTACCCCAAGGTAGCATCCTTGGACCAATTTTATTTTAATATATATAAACGATTTGAGGAACTATATTTCAAAAATGGTACAATATATTCGTATCCAGATGACACATTCCTGTTATTTTCCTCTAGTACGTGGGAGGAAACTTATCATTTGGCTCAAGTCGTCTTTAACTTTATTAGAAAATGGCTAAATAGCAACTTGCTCACATTAAATATCAATAAAACTAAGGTGATGAATTTTGCTGTTGGGAATTAGAAGGCTTCGATTGCCGATATTTATAATATTACTGGCGTAGATTATAAAGGTGATAATAAATTAACAAATTACGTAATGGAAATAGTTACTTCTGTCCGTTATCTTGGTGTTATTATAGATAGCAGTCTTACTTCTAAAAACATTTTTTAGAACTTTCTAGTCGTGTGCGCAAGCTTATATTTATTTTTAAGCAATTACGTCAATCTGCCACCCCTGACGTTACTAAAACAGCCTACATAGCGCTATGCGAGTCTATACTCAATTATTGTACTACCACTCGGGGTGGTGCTTCTGAAACCTCCCTAATATTAGTAGAAAGATCGTAAAGGGCTGTGCTCAAGGTCTGCTGTAGTAAACCTCGTTTGTATTCTACAACAAAAGTATACGAAATTTCTAAAGTTTAAAATGTGAATCAACTTCTTGTTTTAGCTATCACAAGTAAATACCATTCTTCAACTACTTTCACCCCTAGCGTAAGTCGCAGATTTGATATTGTAGTACCAACAACACTAAACAATACTTTTTTCAATCATAAATTTTATATCTTTCTAGGACCGCATATTTATAACAATCTTAATAAATTTCTTTCTTTGTATAGTTTAAACAAGACTAGATTAAAAATAGTTGTAACTAACTTGTTTTGGTTACAACTATTTTTAATCTAGTTTAGTAGGTTGCTAAAATATATACAGATACATATTCACGCACACGTACACACATGCACACACACACACACATGCACATTTATATTGACACACACACACATACACACACGTGCACACATACACAGAGTCAATGCTCACTATTACAATTTCGCTTTTACTGTTTCTCCATAACTTGATATATGGTGAAAAACTCTAAATTGCTTATATTATATGTGACCTTATTTATTTAAATTTGTAATGAGGTGGAGACCTGTAACACGGTTTTGTACCTATCACAGGAACCAGCAACCCACAACATGTTATTGGTACAATTAGCTTTGCGTATTGTATCTTTTTACCCTATAATGTGGTTGAAATAAAGAATTTTTATTATTTATTTATTATTATTACGGCGTTCCGAACGTGCCAGTTGAGCACATACCACTTTGCCAATATCACGTTGTATGGAGAAGACACGAACGAGGTTGTACGGTAAAGAACATATGATATTAAATAAGAGAAGATGCATGTTATAGAAAGAAGATCTAGCTAAAAATTTCCTTCACCTATAACAAAAATTATATATTATTACAATAAATATATACATTATGTACATAACACATAGGGCAAGTAATAAGAAATTATAATACAAAGTAATTAGTTTAGATTTTATCAACAAATCGGTCATTACATAAAAATTAACGACGGATGGGGAAAGGCGGATCTACACACTCCACTTGTAATGCGTTGGTAGGGGAAGATTTCATTGCACCTTAAATTATTCAAAGACATTTGTACTGAATTTTATTAAGTTTGTCAGTAGCAATTTTATTAAAGGACAATATGACTAAGCATTGCATTATACAATAGTTTTTGAGTAAAAGAGTGTGCACCCCACCACAAACCAGACACAGCTCTTAAACCATTATTGTCTCTTTCACACTTTTTCCGACATGTTCAGCATGAGCAATGCCGTTCAGTTTTTTATCAGGGAATATGCCAAAGAATTTAACATTCATTATCTGCTAATTGTATGGTCTCATTACCATAATTTTCTAAATCAGGAGTTACTCTCTTTTTGGAGAATACTATCGCCCGACATTTCATTACTCATAATGTCAAGCCATGGTCGAGGAGCCACCGGTCTAGATAGTGTGAAGCAGTATTTTAACGATAAGTCATGTCCTCCATAGATTTTGAGCTGTAGTAAAGGCGATGTCATCAGCGTACTGAAGGAAATTACAAAAGCTATTGACAGACAATTCGAGGTCATGAGAGTATAGGTTATACAACAGAGGACTAAGAGTTGAGCCTTGAGGTAATCTGTTCCAGACCAGTCTGGGAGGTACACTAAGAAGAGGATGTTTTACAGATATCGATGTGCCGGTAAGCAGATTAAAAATGTAATCAGACAACTTTCTGTTGAATACTCAGCTGTTGCAGTTTCTGCCTGAGTACCGGAAGAAGGACATTATCATATGCGGAAGGGACATCTAGAAAAACCACCCAAGTAAACGCTATCCTTTGGCGAAAGCTCGTCGAATATATATTTTCCATAAACATTTCTTATTTGTTCCTTTTTAAGATTATTTTGTTTATTCCACCACCAAACATACAAATTCTGAATGATATCGAGTTCCTTTTCTTTCTTTTTCATAAATTCTACATAATCGGTCTATTACACCCTTATCTTTTATTTTATTTTCCTGACAAAATACATTTTCTTCCACAATCTCTTTATTTATACCAAGTCCCGATTCTACTATTATAAATAAATCTTCAGTGTCTTTTAATTTATTTTTATCAATTTAATCTACTATCAAATTAGGTAGTCCAATTAAAATTAAATTAATTAATGTGGGTGTATCAATATTCTTATAAATCTGTAATAGAAACCTCTTGTTTTTTTAAAGCATATTTCGAATAAATAATTCAAAAAAAATGTTCTGACCAAACTTAAATAAAAAGTCATATCTTATAGGCGACCAGCCTTTGTTCTTGTATGTTTCATAGAATCAATTAATTTGTTTCCAAATACCACATTCTGAATTTACTGTATACTTTATAAGCTTAGAATTATATTAGTTTTGGCAAGAACACTTCTAAATTTCAGAAACACATGTATCTTTTGATTATCTTCATTTATAGGGATACATTCAACTTCAAAAATATCCATCAACGGTGATAAGAAGGACATTTTCTTTGTATTTTTTCTATTACAAGATTTCCTCGCCATTTCTTGCCATCCAGCAACTTGACTTGACTTTTCAATTTTAGAGAGATTAGTGGTCCATCGCCATGCTACATCGCCATTCTATGACATCACAGTGAGTGTCCTCCAAGGTTCTGTTCTTACTCTTATACTGTACACCATGTATAGTGCAGACTTGCCATTAATACCAGGAGTTATTACAGTTACCTATGGAGATGATACAGTCATCCTAGCCTAAAACAAAATTTCTGTTGTTGCATTAGATACATTTCAAAAGGGTCTTGACGAAATCAATGTCTGATTAGGCAAGTGTAAAATACAAGCTATTGCCAACCAATTGGTTCACGTAACGTTCACTTTGAGACGCGGTGACTTACTACCATTCATTCAGTTCAGTCATTTTTGGCAATAATGTCCTTACCCACAATAATAGCGTACGATATCTCGGCATTCATTTAGACTGCCGACTTACCTGAAAGAGACACATAAAAGTAAAAGAGATGAGTTTATCATACGCCATAAAAATCTGTATTGGTTAATGTGAAAGCATTCTAAGCTCTCTGTAGATAATAAACTTTTGATCTACAAAAACATACTGATACCGGGCTGGATGTATGGTATCCAACTGTAAGGAAGTTTTGTGACTCCAACATAAACACATTAACAGCGACTACAGAATCTCATCCTTAGATCAATAGCAAGTGTTCCATGGTTTGTCATAAATGCCGAGATACATGAGCATTCAAAAAAAAGAATTAAGTACAAAAAAATAAGTGTAACCTTCAAAGAAATAAATCTAACGTCATCAAAAGTAAATGTACTCACAATATAATTTTAGAGGCTTAAAGGTAAGATGGTATTCTTTTTCCTCCATAATAAAAAACGTTACAATTCCCATCACGCACTATGGCGAACTAAGAGCATTTTACCATTGTCAATATCATTTGGAGGATTCTATAGGGAGTTTTTGTTACAAAATAAGACGTGTGTTGTCGGCTTATGTTCAGTTACTTAATCGAAAATGTTTTAGATCGAAACATTTTTGTTTACTTTTTATTTATTATTTGGTTTTAAAAATAGACCAAATTATTGGCTTATTACATTAAAATTAATACGAAAATTCTAAATGAGTTACTAATTAAGCATAATTAAATTACGTTGGTGCGAAAATAATTGGGATAATGAAGTGTCTTAACAATTTCCATATTCCCTCTGTCTACTGTCGTTTGTGGGATAAAGCTTAAAGTCAAGAAATAAGGTAAAATTATAGAAATAAACAAATAACTAAGGATAACTAAAATATAGAAATATTAAAACCATCGTATATTATTTGAAAGAAAATTTTAAAATTTGAGCGCAAGATAAAAGAAAATGTATTAAAAAAAGCGAACCAATTGGTATATGAGGTGATATGAGGATGTTTAATGTAGACGAAAAATATGAAATGAATATGAAAAAGCTATATACTTGCCGGTAACAGAATTAACTAACGCCGTTTTATCAATGCGGCTGAGACGCAAACGGCGAAGTAGAGAGAAAACAGCTGCAAGTTTGGTGGTATCTACGCTGTTAGGTAACACCCACGTTTCGTTCCTGTTTTTTTCCAAAATAATGAAATAAACGAGGTTCGATGTATTCGTAAGAATAAGTATTTTACATTTTTTATTTTATTTACTCTGTTTAAAATTTTCTAGCTTTTACAACAGGCTTGCTACAAAGCAAATTGTCACTCTTTTTTTTTAATTTCCGAGACAATACAGCTTGAGTAGCTGTATTTAACGCCTTCTATTATCACCAGAGCGAGGAAAAGAAAATAAATCGAATCAACAATCGTCGCGTCTACAGTCATCGAAAATGGTTTCTATAAAGGAAAAATATATATATTTTTTAAGGAACTAAAAATTTATTACGAATAATATAAAATATTTATAAAAATTATATTTTTCATTCGGTTTTTTTATGTGTATCAACACTTTGATGAGGAAATGAAATATTAATATTTTCATTGCCTCCCTCTTCTTCTCTTCGCTTCTAACAAGACATAACGTGGCGTTGAGTATTGCCAATCGAGGAAATGAAATATTTAACATTTTAAATTTAAATATATAATGTTCTTATTTTTTCGCTCTGGTAACAAGGCGAAACTCGGCGTTGAGTTCCTCCTCTCAACACGCAATACCTCAAATACGATGGAAAGAGGGGAACGGAACGAAGTTTCCTAACACATGGCTGTTATATATTACTACTAAGGTGATTACTTAAATTGTTTTAAAAAATTAAAACCAGTTCCAAAATATTATATGTTAAGTAGTGGTGGAACTCAATAACGCGCGTTGCTTTGTTCAGGGCGGGGAAATGATAACATTAAATAATTCATTGCTCCAATTGGTGATGAACCCACATCCGTCGTATTTACTGTCTCATGCTTGTGGCCAATGAGCCACGACGACCAAACTCAACCTTTAATTTAAAATATGTTATGGACATATATGTTAAAACATTAAAAATATATATATTAAATATTTATAATGACAGGTGCGCAAACAGTATACTGTGGAACAAAGTTCAAGCTGGTATCCCGATCCATGCATAGTAAAGTAGTTATTTTGTGTATATAAAAACTACTTCAATTAAGTTAGAAACAGAGTAAATGTACGTAGGCATATTTTTTTAGCTTCACGTTGTATCCCGCACAAGGCACGGTAGGAACCAGGGAACCTAGTGAACACTCCGTTCTACTTACGTTCCCCACTTTCCGCCGTATTTGAGGCATTGCGTGTTGAGTGGTGGAACTCAACGTCGCGCTTTGCCTTATAACCAGAGCGAAGAAATGAAATATTAAATATTTAAATTGAAAATATTAAATATCAATACTGGAGATCGAACCCAGAACCTGTCGGTTGAACACTCACACGCTTGTGCCGCTGCTCCACGACAGGCCTCACGTAGATATATAATACTAAAATAAGACTTCTAGTATCTTATTTATGTATGAATCTGCTTCAATTTACATAAATTTATAACGGAAATGATTTTAATGGTAAGAGAGTCTTAATAATTCGAGGCCTGTCGTGGCGCAGCGGCACAAGCGTGTGACTGAAATCGACAGATTGTGGTTTCGATCCCCACTCGAGGAAATTAAATATTTAATTTTTTCTATTCAAATATTTAATATGTCATATCTTTGCTCTGGTAACAAGGCAAAGCGCTGCGTTAAGTTCCGCTACTAAGTTATGCCTGAAATTCAGCGGAAAATGAGGAATAGAAGTGGAACGGAGAGTCTTAACCCTAAATTCCCAAGTTCCCTCTGCCATTCCCAAGTTCTATCTGCCATATGCGGGATACGGCGTGAATCTGAGTCAATGAGAGAGTGTCTTAATTATCAAGAATATTCCTCATTTTAACGAATATAATATGCATAGTCTTTAATATAGTGAAACAGTTACAAAAGTTGTATCTGTAAATTGAATATATTTACAAAAGAAACAATGTAGTGGGGTTTAAGGTTACCAATAGGGTTCTATTGTCTACAAATCTATATATTTTTTGAATTTTTGTCTATTAGGTTGTCTATATGTCACTTCGTGCGCGCACATCTTCTAAATTACTGGATCGATTTGAATGAAATTTGTTTCGTTGTAAAGCAATTAAATCTGGGTAGGTTCTAACCTATGCTATACCTACACCAAACATAGAACCGTAGGGGTCCAGATAAACTATGAGAAATAATTAAGTGTATTCATAACAAAAGTTTTATATTGTGAGGAGCATTTTCCAAAGATTTTCATCAGACATTTGTGTAGTTATAGATTGGTTTGCCATATAACGACACATTTTATTTTTCACACTCATAATAATTAATTTTTAACAATAAAAAATATTATGAAATAATCACATATTACCTGGGGTATTTCTTTTCCTAACAGGAAGATATCATTTTTTTATAGTACTTAAAATACTTTCGTTAATAAACATTTTTAATATTATTTGTAAAACATTAATGTTATTGTTGAACGCTATATGTAGAAGATAAAAATATTGTTTTTTTGCCGAATATACGGTCACATTATATACATACCTATAGCCTTCTTTATAATATTATTTTAGTAAACATCAATTTAGTATATATAGTATCAGTTTAGTATATATAAACAAAAGTTAAGTGTCTGTCTGTAATTTTACGACCACTTAAATTTAGTTACATGATATTAAAGCTATTGAATGAATAATATGAAATACAAAACCAGCGAGTGGAGTTGTGCAGGTGAAGCTACTCGGGCGAAGCCTTACGGAGGCCACTTGTATCATATATAAATATTTTTCTAGAATCTCTCTGTTATTTATAAAGAGTTAAGGTCTCAATATTATTTTTTTTCATCCTTAATTCGAAAATGTGAACCCACAATTGCCACTGCGCCAGAACGACATCTGAGTCAACTGAGAAATATCACTAAATTAAAACATAAAACAACATTTTATTAACATAATATAAGAATATTATTCAAAGTAGCATTTCTTCAATCAATTATTTAAATTAATAATTTTGTAACGTTAATGTATTTTGTCCTGAAAATTCGTAATCTCTTTAACAAAATTAAATTGCAAAGAATATAAATGACAAAATTGTTGTCTGTAGTAAAATACTTTCATTCTAACATCTTGTATTTCGTTTGAATTGCTAAAACGTAAATTGATATTCAAAAGACGGACAGCTTATTAATTTTGTGCTTACATGCATATTATATATCATTATATTGTGAGGAATTTCGTTTCGTTTGGTTGTAGGTTCGATCTCAACTTAAAATTGAAAGGAACAAAATCATTTTCAAATATATAATTTTCCCTCTAGCATGATTCAACATGTAATAAACAATATAACCCAATTTCAGGCATGTCGTGGCGCAGCGGCACAAGCGTGTGACTGCAACAGACAGGTTGTGGATTCGATCCCCACTCGAGGACATGAAATATTTAATATTTTCATTTTAAATATTTAGTGTTTTCATTTCTTCGCTCTGGTATTAAAGCAAAACGCGGCGTTGAGGTCCGCCACTCAACACGCAATGCCTCAAATTCCCAAGTTCCCTCTGTCTACCCTGCCATGTACGGGATACAGTGTGAAGCTGAGAGAAATAAACAATATACTATAACTAAAACTATATTACACATCCTAAATCAGCTACAACCAAAGATGCTACAAATGTAATTATATTCCACTAATATCTGAACGGATTTCACGTTGTGAGGTGTAACGATGTACATATTGAAAATAAGATTACATATATGTTAATATATGGGAAGATTCTTGTACGAACGTATATATATATATATATATATATATATATATATATATATATATATATATATATATATATATATATATATATATATATATATATATATATATATATATAGAAAAAAAGAATAAATATATATAAAAATATACATACAAACTTATGTAAACATATATATATATATATATATATATATATATATATATATATATATATATATATATATATATATATATATATATATATATATATATATATATATGCTCCATTTGCTATGTAATTTCTA
>DWMZ01004438.1:0-11722 GCA_018249855.1 Eueides tales michaeli
GCTGTCAAACGAGTTTTGCTCAGTTGTGAAACGCAAAAACGTTCTAATTTATGATTTGAGCGCGGTGCTCAGTGAAATAATCAAAATTTGAGCAATGCTCAAATCAGAAACAAAAATTTGATTTTTTCGCAGTTGATCATAGTTTAAGATGCGCTTAACGTCAAATTCTCAATTCAGAAACCGGCCGTAAGTGATTGTTGATGACCTCTATGGCGGAATAGTTAGGGGAGTGGATAGGTAGTGGATACAAATTTTATTATCATTTTAATATGCAAGAAAGGTACAGTCAGGATATTGTATGTATACTTTTTAATTCTTCTTTATATATTAGTGATCGCTTGTTACTTCATTTCACTACCATACAATGTAAATATCATCTGTTTTTACTTGTCTTTGTGAGAGTTTCAAGAATTCTTCTCTTAGTATTATTCCATTCTCGACAAGAAACCCATCTACATGCCAATTTTCAGCGCTTAACGCCGCGTATTTTTAACTATACATTGTCTGTCAGTCAGTGACTTAAGTGTTTGTCGATTGTATATAAAGATATATTACTGTTAATTGACATCTTTGTATTAATGTGTGAAAATAGTTTTCAAAATTGATTATCTCTTACGTCCTAATATTATAAACATGAACGTTTTTGAGCATGGTTGTTTTTTTCTGCTTTCTCGCCTAAAGTGGAAAAAACGTCCAGCCTATGGGGCCATCCATTAATCACGTAAGGTTCGAGGAGGGGGGGGGGGGGGGGGGGGGGTGTTCAGAGTTTCGGAAAGTCACGAAATATCACTAGGGGGTGGGGGGTCGTCCATCGCGTAGTGTGCTAGAATAAAAATTCATTATTATTATCATAATGATCTCAAAATAGATATTTTTAGCTTATAATTAATTATATGTTAAATAAGCTAATTTTATCAGCTTTAAGGTACATTTTACAGAAATTGATTATTTGTACGCGTACGTATAAGAGTTATTAAAAAAAGAAGCTGTGAAAATATGGACATCCATTTATAAACTTTTGAACTATATGTATCATCTGACTCGGTTCGTCGAGTTAAGTCGATATATTGCCGATTATTTAAAAAGTTGCGTCATCATGAGGACAAATACAATAGTTAGATTCTAATGAATACTAAAAATACACGTGATATTAGGTATGGGGGGAGGTTAGTCTTAAACCTAACCACGTATCACCAAGAGGGATGGGGGGGTTGAAAATTGCTAAAAAAAGACATCACGTGATTAATAGACGGCCCCTAATGTATTTGAATGAGACTCTACAGTAATATAGCTTATATGTCAGAGTAGCTCGCTTCGATATATGTAGATGAATATTTTGTATAATTTGGCTATAACAATAAAATTTAAACGGGCGAAGCCGCTCGTGGGTCGTTACTTTTATTATACTTAAGAAGTCATTAATTATATATTACGTAGTTCGATGCTATCACAAAGAGTACAGTTAGGGCCTATCTGATTGAAACCCAAAGTTGTGGGTTGAAATCCTGTGCGGGGGATAATTACATTCACAACAAGTTTTCCCGATTTGGTTAAACGCATTTTAAACGGCAGACAATCTGAAAATCAATTGCTGCATAAATATATATATTCATTTTTTAAGCTTCACGCTATATGCCGAACTTAGCAGGGTAGGCAGTGGAAACTTGGAAAGCTGTCTAGCTACTGTTAAAACACTCCGTTACCATTACGAAGCTTTCGTTCCCGTCTTGAGTGGCGGTGCTAAATCATACCAAAGAGAAAGAATGAAAATATTAAACATTACTAAATTTAAAAGCGCATAAAAAAATTGAACGAAGCAGGATTAGAACCCACCTGCGCCTCTTGGAAACCGCTTTGTTCGCTTGGACATGGTTTCCAAGAGGCGCGTGTTCAAATCCTGCTTAGTTCAAATTTTGTGTTTTTTTTCCTAAGTGTAGAATAACACTTTAAAAATAGTAAAAATATTAAATATTGTTTTTCCTCGATCGAAGATCGAAGCCACAACCTGTCGAGATTATATTAGTAGTCACACGCTTGTGCTCCTGCGCCATGACAGTCCTTGCTTCCTGACTTTTTTTAAATTACTCAAGGAAATAATACTTTATCATCTATATTAAGATATTCCAAATAAAGAAGTTATTCCAGGTTATTAACTCATTTATATGATCCATCATCCTCATATGGCAGGATAGTCGTTGGCATCTTAGTATCTCTGTACATACTCTTTAGCATCTAGGGATGGACGATATCACTGAAGTGTCGATACTTTTATTCGATATAGTAAAGTATCGATACTTACTCGATATATGGGATGTATAATGTCGATGTTTACACATTTTCATCGTTCTCTGTAAAATTTTCAATGACTGAATGAAAAATACGTCTATCTTTAGGATATATAGATATTTTTTGTAAGGTTCACTGAAAATATTCGTTTTTTTTTTAAGTACTTTGTTAGACTTCATTGAAACAAAAACGATCCTTTTTAGACTTTTTTAAGAGGGAAAACAATAAGGAAAATTTGGAAAACGCTCATCACGGAGGTTCTTATGTTTTGTGCTTTTTTGCTATATTATTTTAATGAAAATCAGATCAACAGTTTCTGAGCTACGAAGATTTTCCCAAGATCAGGTAGTAGTAATGTTTTGGGTCCGAGGTTTTTTTAATTTAATTACAATTTTGTTTGTTTTGTGTATTAGAAAAAAAAAATAACGTGACATTGGAATACCATTATGATCATTCGATATTATTTAAAGCTCGATACCTACTCGATAGTACAAAAGTACATTGTATCAAAAGGAATGTATCGATTAAGTATTCGACTGTTTTCTCGATTCGTTTCATCCATAACAGCCACTGACGATTAAAGGATAGAAGACCGGATCTTATATCCGGTTCGTCTCTTCACCGACGTGGCGGGGCGCGTCACATGAATTATTAATTTATGCTCATCCGAGTGGTCGTACCGAAAGGGATGTCGAGCTCAGATCTTTGCCACCGGTTTGCTGCGTTTGTAAATGTTGAATTATGTTGTCTAAGATTGTTTATTGATTGTTTTATTTTTTAGAAAAGGTATGAAAAAAGTTATTGTGGGTGTCATTTCCATTGAAGTATTTAATATTTCTCTTTTTTATTTCGTCGCTCTGGTGATGAGAGAAAGTGTGGCGTTGAATTTTGTCATTCAACACGCAAGGCTTGAATAATTCGGTAGAAATAAGGATTCGAAAATGTCTTAATAGAAACGGACTGTCCTGACACTATGTCCCCAAGTTTTTTCTCTCTACCCTAATATATGCTAAAATACATGTTGGCGCTGCACCTCAAAGATTCCCAATCAGTAGAATGACTAATTTTCTTTTTTTTTGTTCTTGGAAGAAGACAAACTGCGGCGTTAAGTTCCAATACTCAAAACGTAGTGTCTCAAAACTTGGCCAAAAAGTAGGAAACGTAGTGTCCTAATACTAGCTTCCTTCTGCCTACCATGTATCATGTTGCAAACAAAGAAAAAGAATATAGTATAATAAAATTAAAAAATATAACAAAAATGTTTGGAAATTTTTATATTTTTTGTATAGAAACTTGTTTCAAATTTAATAATTCATCGTTTTATTTTAAGACGGTTACTTGCTATTGAGACTAACAAGGTAGTCGATAATTTTTATTGACAAAGCCGTAAAATATAATTAATAAAAACATCTAAGTTGTAAGGCAACATCCTCTAAAATGTTCGCCAAATTTGGTGAGCTTTTATGCTTTTTTTTGTATGTAAAACTTTTTACAAGCTTTTAATGTTATTTTTATCGAATATCATGATTTGTTGGATGTGATTAATTTAAATTATTCTCTCTCAGCTTCACGCTGTATCTCGCAGTGTAGGCAGAGGGAACTTGGGCACATAGTGTTAAGACACTCAGTTCCACTTCCGTTCCCCACTTTTCGCTGAATTTAAGCCATTGCGTGTTGAGCGGCGGAACTCAACGCCGCGCTTTGCCATGTTACTAGAGCGAAAAAATGAAAAAAATAAATATTTAATTTGAATATATTTAATATTTCATTTCCTTGAGTGGTGTTTGAATCCATAACCGGTCGTACAGTCACCCGCTTAATTTGATTGATACATGCTTCAGTAATTGTACAAGACCAGATTCCTATCCCAGGAATCTATGGATCATAATATGACCCAATCGAGAATTTCTGATATGTACTATTAAATATGAAATTCTGCTTTCAATACGATAAATCTAAATTGGATACGCTCATCACTCTATTGCGAGAAATTGTATTTTACTTACGTGCATGCCTATTTTAGTATTTATATTAGAAATGTTATAGAAATTAACTAAATTAATTTTTAATATGACATATCGCTTACTACACCTTACGCTATTTTAAAGTTATATATATATATATATATATATATATATATATATATATATATATATATATATATATATATATATATATATATATATATATATATATGTATATATATATATATATATATATATATATATAACACTTTTTTGAGGTTTATCTTGAATTCTGCATGCTACAGGGTAGGCAATAAGAACCTAATGTTAAGTTGCGTTCCAATTTTTCAGACAACATTTTGTTCCGTGATAGAACTTAGTGCCACTCTTTGTCTTGTTACCAAAGCGCTTAAATTAAAAAAATCCTCGATACAAACGTACGATACGATACGATAATTATATCTGTCTGTTCATTATTTTTTTATTTTTTTTTAGTATTAAGACCCCAAAGTAGTAGTGTAAATCTGAAATATTTAATATTTTCAAATAAAATATTTAACATTTTTATTTCTTCGCTGTGGAAACAAGGCAAAGCGCGTCGTTGACTTTTACCACTCAACATGCAATGCCTCAAAATCAACGGAAAGTGGAGAACAGAGATGGAAAGGAGTGTCTCAACACTAACTTCCCAAGTTCTCTCTGCCTTCCCTGCCATATGCGGGATACAGCGTGAAGCTTGTATTAAATTAAGAACAACACACAGACACACGAACTGCGCCACAACATTTTAATTGTGATATATTAATATATTTATGGTTATTCCAACATTATAAGTGCTACAATTATCATAACGAGACGTAGATTACTCTGAATATGACTGTAACGATCTTTAATGTCGGCTTATGGACGGGAAAGAATGAAAGCTCTCATAGGAAACACGCCTACGCTACGCCACGGCTATGGAGCTTTTTGCATTGTGCTTTGTATCAGTTTTCAAAATTGTAGATGGTTTTTGGGTCGTTTTTTTTGTTGTATATCGAGGCATGTCGTGGCGCAGAGGCGCAAACGTGTGATAGGTTGTGGGTTTGATCTCCTCTAACTCGAGGAAATTAATATTTTGTTGGTGTTCAGATCAACCACTCAACAGGCAATGACTAATTTTGCGGAAAGGGGAGAAAGGTGCGGAGTGTCTGGACCAAGCTCCCTTTGGGTAGATAGAGGGATCTAAAAAACTAAGAAGAAAAAAGCTAAAAAACTAAGAAGAAAAAAGTCATTGTGGCTATGTATGATCATTTGACTGTAAATATGATGATTTTGGGGCATATCAACCTAGGGTGTGATGATATTTAAGATATATACTAATTATGAATTAACTAAATAGAACGCGTTTTGCCTTATGACCAGAGCGAAGAAATGAAAACGTTAAATATTTAAATTGAAAATTTTAAATATTTTATTTTCTCGAGTGGGAATCGAACCCACATCCTGTTGTTTACAGTCGCACGCTTGTGCCCCTCCGCCACGTCAAGCCTCGCTCTTTAACACAATGAAACAATAGTAGCCATACCTCTCAAGCGTTTCGTAAAAACATCTGTCATGTTTATACACAAACAAATATCGATACATTTTGTAGCGACATTGTTCGTCACACCTTAAAGTACCGTAAGCTTAATGTATAGCGTAAGCTGTCACATATACCGTCTCTTCTCCTTAATATCGATTAATGGACGTATGAATTGATCTCAAGCTTCCAATTTGAACGTAAATACTTTAAAGCTCCTGAAGTGATCATGTTTGCGTCGATTGATGATTCGCATTGGATTTGGGTGGGTTGGGATAAGTGGGAAAGCACAAAAAAGCTCTTTGTTATAGGAGAATTTGTGTCTTGTTTAAAATATATGATATCCTCTTTTTCGTATATTGAGGCTATTTGAGTGTGGTGCTACGATTGTAGGTACGATTTTCGTTCAGGGGAAGGAGTGTTTTCTTTCGTTCTTCTCTTCTAATCCGTTAGGACAGTAAATAGAGCCTGGTGTAAAAAGCAAGGTTCCCTGTTTTTCTTGCAAAATAAAGGGATAGGCGTTTTATTGTAGTTGGTAAATATATAATGAGCTTTATACTAGACAATAAAATATATTTGTATTATACTCAAGTACCTACACAAATAATGTATGTACAGTCAGCTTCACGCTGTATCCCGCACGTGGAAGGGTAGGCACATGAAACTTGGGAACTTAGTGTTAAAACACTCCGTGCCGTTCTCCAATCATATTATTAAATACATACGTACATATTAATATAATCAAAAATACATAAACATTTCGTTTTACTTTCGCCGCGGTCGGTAAAAATTGAACGAGGCGATAGCGGTCGGTCACGTAACAAAGCGGTACAGGAAACACGCCGCACTGTGCCGAAGGTCACTTTCTTTACACTAACCAGCCTTATTGGTTTTTAAATAGCTCACGTAGTTATAACATTATAAAGTATTTGTTGTTGGTTAGTTTTTTTTTTTCAGCTCCACGCTGTATCCCGCACATGGCGGGGTAGGTAGAGGGTATTTGGAAACCTAGTGTTACGACACTCCGAATTTGAGGCATTGCGTGTTGAGTGGCGGAACTCAACGCCGTGTTTTCCTATCTTGTCAGAGCGAAAATGTTAACATTAAGATTCGAATAAATTCAATATTTCATTTTTTCGAGTGGGGATCGAACCTACATCCTGTCATGTTTGCAGTCGCACGCATGTGATTATTGATAATTGATATAGTTGTGATGTGCCGCTGCGGCACGTCAATTTTACGTAGGATACCTGGCTAGTCGTGGTTAGGTACTTGTTAAGATCTAATGCAGTCATTTGAGGTCTTTGCTAATGATATTTGAAGTAGGTACTGGATTTTTGTAAATATTAATATTTTTTTTATTCTGGGACTGAACCCACAACCTTATATATCAATCTTGCTCGAAATAAAACATTGTTCTCATTTAACTGGTGCTGGCGATGGGGTAAACTGCAGTGTTGAGTTTCGCGACATAGCATATATATATATATATATATATATATATATATATATATATATATATATATATATATATATATATATATATATATATATATATATATATATATACACATACATACATATACACATGATTCTGTTGCGAAAGTGTAAAGCTAAAATATAAAAGTCCACTAATCGAAATTAATTTGCTACCATTTCATTAACATTGATATAATTACAAAATAGGCCTTTTTAGTAAGAACCATATGTAACATATGTAGTATAGTATAGTACATGTTGTGCTTCAAAATGTGAGGCAATTCGTGAAAAACTTTCAAATGTTTTGTAAGTAGTGGTTGACCTCTCTCTAGGCCTGCTAAGTACGTTTTCAACAATTGACCTATATGTATGTCATATCGATTTCTATACGGTTTCAACTGTTTAGTTCATTAGTGTTGACAGACGTGATTGTAGTGTAGGTTCAAATCCATACGTTAGAGATAGCAAAAAGTCCATGTAAAATGACTTGTGAGCCACAAGTTATAGAATAATTTTATTATTGATTGCGCCGTTAAAGGTTGCGGCGTTGAGTTCCGCCTCTCAATTCGCAGGAAAGTGACTCTGTCTTGTGTAGTTTAAAAACATTAAATGTTATATTATTTTTGCTTCTTCTTTCATGTTTTTTTTGTTTGTGTTTAAACTTAAAATTTGCTTACTTACCTACTTAGCGTCACGCTATATCCCTAGCGGAGTAGGCAGAGAGAATAGAGCACCAAGCGATACAGTCTTAGTCCTCTTTTACCTCGTTCACTGTCATCAACCTCTCCATATATGGCCTCCAGAGGACTTTCCTCCAGTAGGGCTCCCCCTAACTCTCTTACCACTTAGTTTTCTTTCATAAATATAAAATTTAAATAAATATATATACAGTTTGTTCTCATACAATCAATAGTTACCTCGTAAACACCTTCGCTCAGTCATTTAGATCCAGCCTACATTAAACCTACGTTCGCGTTTACATTTTATGCCAATGTCGATATATTTTTTGTAGCAAATACAAGTGCAATATACTTGTTGTTGAAATGTTATATAAGATGTATCTATCTATTATATTTGTGATCTTGAGTCGATCGTGGCTTTGATAGTAGTTTTGATGGTCGTAGGTTCTATCTCTACTCGGAGAAATCAGAGAGAGAGAGAGAGTTTTTTTTATTTCTCCGTTTTGTTTCTAAATTTAATAAGCAATGTAGTGTCTTGACACTTATCTAGGTTAAGCTTTTTGTTTAGTAATTGTGTACGGAGAAAATATTGTATTTTCTGTGTTTTTGAATGTCTTGGTCTTTATATTGGTGATTTCTAGTATTTGGAGAAAGAAAGATTTCAAATAGATATTATTTAATTATAAGGTTAAAGATCTAAAAATATACTACTCTGTGTATGAGTTTATTTACACTTGACTCCTAAGTTCTTTCTACTTACTCTGCCATGTAAGGCAAAGATAAAGATAAACTAAAATAAAACATATACTTTTTAAGCTAATAGTAAAGATTCAAGTTAATTAACCAATATTTAATTTTTATTTCACAGTTTTGCTCAGCGAAACAATCCTCTCTGATGACAATTTAGAAGACAAAACCCTCAAAATAACAGATTTTGGACTCGCCCGGGAGGTTTACAAGACAACGAGGATGTCAGCGGCTGGAACGTACGCCTGGATGCCACCTGAGGTATGCGAACACTCTAGCTAATTTATTAATTTACCAAACGCGGCTTCGTCCGCTGATAATGTGGGTAAATTATTAAAAATTATTTGAAATCTTATATTAATTGTAGCTTTTGTTTTATACTGATTTATGAGCTATAATACTGCAAAGTTTTATCTATATATGTTCAGTATATGTTCTTGAACGATTTTCAAGAGGCGCAGGTTCAAATCCTGCTTCGTCCAAATTTTTAAATGTTTTTAAATTTAGTATGTTCAGTAGTTTTTGTATGAAATTGGAACAAACATTTATCCTCACAAACTTTCGCATTTATAATGTATAAAGATTCATTCTTTTATGGATATCCTGACCTGATCCTATGGTAAAACGAAACAGCGGCGTTGAGTTCCGCCACTCAATATATCGTCTCGAAAGTAAGTAAAGCTGAAATAACGTTATAGATACTATATGTAATTATATATTTATGATTTATTTTACGATTGCTAAGAATTGTATGAATTTTCACTTAGGAACGCAAAATATTCTTTATTGTATAGTAAATAGCATTTTAGAGGAAAGTATTCGTATATTGACATTGTATGTACAGGCGCTGGGGCACAAGCAAGTGACCGTAAATGCGTTCGGGTTCGATCCCTGCTTGAGGAAATGAAATATTTAATATTTTTTAATAAAATTTTTAATGAGGACTGTCGTGGCGCAGCAGTACAAGCATTGCCTGTAACCGACAAGTTCTGAGTTGGATCCCCAGTCGAGGAAATGAAATATTTAATATTTTCAATTTAAATATTTAATGTTTTCATTTCTTCGCTCTGATAATAAGGCAAAGCGCGGCGTTGAGTTCCGCCACTCAACACGCAATGCCTCAAAAATCGGCGGAAAGTGGGGAACGGAAGTGGAACGGGGTGTCTTGACACTAGGTTCCCGGGTTCCCTCTGCCTACCCTGCCTTGTGCGGGAAACAGCGTGAAGCTAAAAAAAAATATTTAATGTTTTCATTTCTTCCCTCTGGTAACAAGGTAAATTGTTTCGCTGATTTCCCCCACCCCACAACTAAGTGGGGACGGAGTGACTTAACACTGCGTTTCCAAGTTCCGCTTACCTTGCCATGTGCGGGATACAGCGTAAAGCTGAAAAAAAAAACTTTTAAGTATAGGACATGACAAACACATTATTTATTTTTTTAAATTTTATTTAAATTTTAATTAATACTTACCATTGAAATGTGATTTAAGCATGCACAAGAATGTACGCATATTTGTTCCTGTTATAACATGTTTTTCTCTCGAATTATTTGATTGAGAGTAATTTCACTATTTAAAATTCGATTGGGTTTGCTATTTTTTTTTCCCTACCCTACCATGTGAAGGCTTCACGCTGTATCCCGCACATGGTAGGGTAGGCAGAGGGGCCTTGGGAGACTAGTGTTAAAGACAGACCGGTCCGCTCCCCACTTTTCACTAAATTTGAAGGATTGCGTATTTAATAGTGGAAGTTAACGCTGCAAAGCCGTTAGCTATTTACATAACCTATGGTTTAAAATAGTCCTTTTTCTCCATATTTCGCCTAATTTTTGATGTTAGATACGTGCTGAGTGGCGAATGTTAATACGTTTTGCCAAGAGAGCGGTCAAATGAAAATAGTTTATATGCGAGTATAGTTACCCCAAATCGGGATCGAACCAATCGCGTGATATTGATTTTTTTTCTAAAGCGCTGAATATGCAAAAATGTATAAATGTTTAGTTATCATATGAATTTTTACTCTTTTATAACGCAAAGATAATAAATATGTTAATTACATAAATATTTATATTTAAATAATATAAAAACAAGAGTGCATCTATACAAAAATACACTTTTTAACTTAGCACACAAAAATTTGGGGAACAGAATGGAGTATATAGACTCTTAACTTGGGAAAGTTTCCTCTGCCCCATACAGCGTGAATATGGAAAAAAAGCATTCTAAAATCCTATAAATTTAAGATAATGATTGTATGTGTTAATTTATTTTGATTAATGTTATTTAAATTGAGGCGCAGCGGCACAAGCGTGTGGCTGTAACCGACAGGTTGTGGGTTCGATCCCCACTCGAGGAAATGAAATATTTAATATTTTCAATTTAAATATTTAATGTTTCATTTCTTCGCTCTGGTAATAAGGCCAGGGCGCGGCGTTGAGTTCTGCCACTTTACACGCAATGCCTCGAAGTCGGCGATTAGTGGTGAACAGAAGTGGATCGGAGTTTCTTAACACTAGGTTCTCAAGTTCCCTCTGCCTACCCTGCAATGAGTGGGACACAGCGTGAAGCTGAGTGAGTGAGTGAGTTACTTATTTCAAGGAAATAGACAACATTTGATTCTGTTAGAAATAACTAGAAACTAATTAGAAATATTACATACACTTCAGTTATTCGAACTTATTGATTAAATTACTTGAATTTTCACGTAAAAAACACATATTTTTTTATTTCCACCCTTCATATTTCGCATAGGTAGAGAAATAAGACGGAAAATAAATAACCATTCTTATAGCATTACCTAGAGAAACCCTATATGAAACGTGAGTTACGTTAAGTAATAAGGGTGCAAGTCTGCTTAGGTACAGCAGGTTACATCAAACGATTATTGTAATATATATATATATATATATATATATATATATATATATATATATATATATATATATATATATATATATATATATATATATATATATATATATATATATATATATATATATATATATAT
>DWMZ01004439.1:0-11722 GCA_018249855.1 Eueides tales michaeli
ATATATATATATATATATATATATATATATATATATATATATATATATATATATATATATATATATATATATATATATATATATATATATATATATATATATATATATATATATATTTAATAAAGAGCAGCGTTAAATTTTGCTATCATAAAACGAACAGTGTAATATTTAAAAGCATATTTAAAGTTGTTTTTCACACTGTATCCCGCTCATATTAAGGTAGGTAGACGGGATCCTGGGAACCTAATCTTAAACCACTTTTTTCTCTAGAGCGAAAAATTTAAATAATAAATATTGTATTGCTTCGTGGGATTGAACCTACGAGCTGTCACGTTTACGATCGCATACTTGTGCCTCTGCGCCACAACAGGCCATCATAACCCACTTCATATTAAAATAAGATTTTTTTTAAATAATTTATGTGAAATCGCTATGAAACAAATTCAATTAAAGCAAACAATGAAAATGTAGGGGCTTTCGAATTTTAACAGATGGTCTCACAAACGTTTATCACTTAAAAGTATTTGTTTAATTATAAAATGTTGCCTGTCAGTGAAAGGCGCGGTATTGTATTCATGACTGGCAATGTTGAGTGTTGATGGAATACTTTGCTCAATATTTTCATTTTCCCGCTACACAGTATGTCTTGAAACGGAGTGTCTAGACACTGAATTATTAATAATAACTTTAATATAATTGGGTGGTGAAGGGTGGAACTCAATTTCCAATAATACTCTTTTTTAATTTTGCTCTGAATCGTTGAGGCAGGGTGTGTTGAGTGGCTCGTTACTTGAGTAAGGAATTGAAAAATTTATATATATATAATTTTATTGGATGGGAAACGAACATACACCGTCGCGTTTAATATTGCATGATTGTGTCCCTGCGATACGATATCCTTATTCTATTAATTAGCTAAGCTATCTAATTTTGCTCTTTTTCTCTTTTTACTTATATTTTAAATTACACTCACTTTTACTTTCACTTTTTATCTCTACGCTATATCCCGCACGGCAGGGTAGGCAGAGGGATCTTGGGAACATAGTGTTAAGACACTCCGTTCCACTTTCGTTTCCCACTTTCCGCTGATTTTGAGTTATTGCATGTTGAGTGGCGGAACTTTTTGCCAAGATACCAGAGCGACAAAATGAAAATATTAAATATTTTAATTGAAAACATTAAATAATTTAATTGAAAATATTAAATATTTCATTTCCTCGAGTGTGGATTGAACTCACAACCTGTCGGTTACAGTCACACGTGTGTGCCGCTGCGCCAATTGTGAGGTAACCAATAAGTACTCGTAGACTTTTTACTTACACTGTATTACGTGATAGGGTAGGCAAAGTGCACTTGGGAACCTAGTATTGAGACAACCAGTTCCGTTTTCATTAAGATATTTACGTTCCCCATTTGCTCCTATTGAGGCATCGAGTGTTGATTGCCGGTACTTAAATATTCAATGTTCTCATTTCTTTGGTCTGGTAACAAGGCAAAGCCAGTTGAGTCCCGCCGGAAAGTGGGATGGAAAGGATTGTCTTACTTGGGTCCAAGTTCGTTCTGCCTGTCCTGCCAATTGCGGGATACAGCGTGTGAAGTTGAGATTGATTAAAAGAGTCTCGCAGTGTTATTTGCACCGGTTCTTCAAAGATGACATCGCAGCATCTTTGGTGAAACGGTGGTTAATTATATAACGTTCAAAATATCTGTGCATCATATATATTATTCCGTATGTCAATTATTTCACAATACATTATTCCATGTTTCAATTATTTCATAATTTATTAATTTATATTTCAATTAGTTCATAATATATTAATCCATATTTCAATTATTTCGTAATATATTATTTCACAATTAAACAAGGGTGAGATTCATCTAAAACTTTAAAGTGCTAAACTAAGTATATTAGACAGAATTGACAGGTCGTACCCAAATTTTAATAGGCTCCCGATTATTATTACCACATGTCGATATATAAATCTGGCGTCCCTTCCAATCTATTTAGTCAAGAAACAATTGGTGTCGATTAATCTAGCAAATGAATAATTTAATCTTCTAAGATAAAACCGAATTATTTTCAGTCAATATCGAAAATTTCGCTGAAACTGTAGAAAGGTGTATCGAAATTTGAAAAAAAAACGCTTAACTTAAAAAAAACGTATTTGAACTAACCAAAAGTATAATTTTGTCACAGAATTCTTATAAATATAAAGTAATTTATTTGGATTACAATTTAAAAAAAATACACGTAATTCTTATAAACAATTTTATAATACTCTTTATTTTAATAAGTTATGATAACCGAGGAGAAAATAGTGACATAACATTATAATTTCTAATGCTTCTTTTTATTTAAAAAAATTTGGCAATTCTATAAACAAAAAAATATATAAAATTTTTACGTTTTAGCATTTAATTTTAAATATTTTCCTTAAAACCCAGGCTAAATAATGCCTTAAAAATTTTTTATAGTGTCGTAATCGTAACCGCTTATTTACATATTCGAGCTTTTTTTACCATATTGTAGTTGTATTATTATATAATTTAAAAAAATCTATCGTGCCGGAGTGCTACAAGCGTGAAATGTAAATGCACCAAGTTGTGGGTTCTACTACTCGAGGAAATTAAATTATTTGTTATTTCCAATAATTCGCGCTGTTAAAGCGCGGCGTGAACTTCCTCCATTCAATATGCAATACCTGAAGAAGTCGTCAAAAATTAGAGAACGGAACGGTTAGATAAAAGGAACCTGGGAACCTAATAAGGTTACCAGGTTCCTTTTATCTAACCGGTGCGTAATATAGCTTAAAGCTACTCACGAAAAAAATCTATTATATATTAAAAATAATGAATTTCCTCACTTTTATGATCTATAAATGGATTCTAACCAGACCGTGCGAGCGAGAATCGTTTGAAATCAGCTACATCTCAACTGAGTCGCTCCTTAATCTCTTAATTTTAGCCTGAATTGACGTAAGTGGGATGCGGGACTTCAACTAGAATGTACGATCACACGGGTCTCTAAATCTGTTACTTTACTTTGGTGTGCCAAAGGAAAATATAAGTCGAAATTAAATAATTCTAATAATATTATAGTAATTCGCATGTGAATACAACGGTTTTGGTGTTCAATTTTCACTTGGGAATATGAAAAATTTTAGCCGAAGCACTGCTGCGTTGAGTACATAGCACAAAATTCGAAAGAAGAGGGAAAGAGGGGTATCCTACCAGAAACAGAGTGTCTTACTCTGTTTTTCTTAATGTATTGTATTGTGAGCATTTATGCGTTACTTAACGCCACAGACTTTAATCGACCATTGACGGCTAGTCTTGTCGGCCTTTCTGTTATACTGTTTGCCGGCTAAAGCGATTCTGAGGTCCTCAGCTGGCTATGTGGTTTCGGTTGTTATCAGATGAAGCTTAAGAAAACACTATATTTTTCTCATATATTATAAATAATACACTCCTTGTTGTAACTTTGCTTTAAAATTTTGCGTTCCCCCGAACCGATGGCGTGTTGAGTGGTGGAGCTCAACGCCGCGCTTTGCCTTGTTACAAGAATAAAGAAATGAAAACATTACATTTTTAATTTGAAAATATGAAATATTTAATTTCTTCGACTGGGGATCAAACCCACAACCTATCGCTTTTGGCTCTGCGCCACGACAGGTCTGAACTGGTTAGGTTCCCAAGTTCCCTCCGCCTATCCTGCTATACGCTGGATACAGCGTAAAACTAGTAGGCAGATTAAAAATATCCTATTTTCATATTTTCCTTTAATTTGAGAATAATAATTTTAATTTTATTGGTGTTAAGTGAAGTAAAATGGCTTTAATTAAGGGATGCCTTCATAAAGCGTTCTGTAATACAATGCTTGTTCCAAGAAATAAGGATGTTTCGGGCTCTTTATGTAATGAGTTTGTCATTTTTAAGATTAATCGCTTCTAAATTTTCGTTGAAATGTTAATTATTTTCCATTTAAGTTCCATTTCCATATTTAAATATTTCTATCGTTTAGTTATTTTGACTCGTACAGATTTTACTGGTAATTAATTTCGTAGCTTCCAACAAAATTTCTGTTATATTTGGAAATATTATTTTTGTGACTCTTATTGGAAATTTTTTAACTGCAAGTATAAAATCTTTGAGAAGAATGTCCCAAAGTATTTATAATTGCACTTAAATAATAATTAACACAGTTAGAAAACGCTATATTTCTCTCATACTTATAAATAATACACTCTTTATCATAATTAAACATTTTGATAAACGTTGCGTTGTTGAATTAGGAGCTCTAAGAAGCACAACCAAGTAGATTTTGTCAGAGGCTTATTGTTTAATAATTTACTTAAAAATTTTGTGAACCGAACTTGTGGCATGGCGTGTTCCGTAGCTGAACTTAACGCCGCGCTTTTCCTTATCACCAGAGCGAATAAATGAAAATGTTAAATAATTAATATGAAAATTTTAAATATTTTATCTCCCCTGGGGATTGAACCACAACCGTATCGTATCTATCTATAACTAATTTATATATTTAGTTTGAGAATTTATATTAACAACCTTATAAAATAATAGGTCCTTTTTCGCATTTCAAGATGAATTCAGGGTGGTATTGTTTAAAAAAGAGACTTCCTCACCCTTTGAAATCCGCTTATTGCTTACTTCCTCTTCTAATACTGCCTAATTTGTTCCATTATACAGAATTATTTTGGGCATTTAGAATGCCATATGTGTCTTTCATTCGCTCAAAGCTACTTTCATATTTTAAGAAAAGAAGCAAAGCTGCAAGTACATCTGTTTATATTTCTAGTCTATACATTAATTAAAAAATTATAACTGATCGCTGCCTGTACATGAACGAGAAAGTCTAATGTATGGCGGCTCAGAAATAGCTCGACCGATTTCAATGCAGTTCTCTGCTATATTATTGCAAACGTCAATTAACATTTTTCTCGACAAAATTGTAACAAAACAAATATTGGATTAGTTAATTTCTTACGTACAGATTTTGTTTTTAAAATAATAATATTATTGGAACACAAAAGTAACACACTGGCAAAGTATGCAGAGAGAAACTGGGAACCTAGTGTTGGGACACTCTGTCCCTCATACTACTTTCCGCAGAATTTGAGGCATTGCTAATTAAGAAGCGTTAAATATTTAAATTGAAAATATTAAATATTTCTTTTCATGAAGTCGGAATCGAACCCACAACCCATCGCGCTTGCAGTCACATGATTGTGCCCCTGAACCACGACAGGCCTCAAATTCACAAGTAAATAATTTTGTAGGCGGGCAAGGTCGCCAGCGAGTCGCTAAAATAAAATAAAAACGATATTTGAACTTGGAATTTTATGCCTAATTATCTATTTCAGCTGTCAATTTATTCATCATATATTACAATATCTTTCACTTTCATGAACAAAATCCAGTTTTTCCGATGATTGATGAATATTTTGCGTATCGTGTGAATGTCACAATTTCTTTACTCGTATAAGGATCAAAACATTTAAGTCACGCATTTTATGGTTTATTTGTATTGAGAGGAAAAATGACATGTTTTTCTTGATATTATTTGATATTTCTAAGTGAAATTAGCGAAGTATACCACAGAGTTTTGATACTGTGGCACAGCTTGATTCTTGAGACAACGTTTAGATATTCGATTTCCGATCGGAAGATAATTAATTTAATTTTCTCACTGTCGCGGTGTTGATCGAAACCATTGCGTCTATATTGCATTACAAAGACTTCAGAGTCTTATTTCGATATGTTTTCCGTCTATATTATAAATGAAAAATATATTAAAATTTATATAAAAAAAATGTATAACTTTAGGCTTAGTAAAATATTTTGCATAAGAAATACAAGTCCATCTCATCTCTCCTCGTTCTCCATCTTTGTTACTACTAAACTAACCATACTAAAATAACCATACCATTTTCCGTTATTTCCGGAAAACCGTATGGTTATTTCAGTATGGTAACTTAAATATATGTTCAGGCTGCTTTAATTAATAAAAAATATAAAATTTCACCTTAATTTTGTTGGTGGAATCTTTTGATTAACATTTATTACGTATAGTAGTGAAACATGTGTTCAAACAAAACTTTACGCAATCAAGATATATTGCCTGTTTTTTTGTTCTGAAATGCAGCATATTAAAATTATCTGTAGATAAACAGTATTTACGTATTATGACATCATCAACAGTTTTAGGTTTGATTACTGGGGACATTATTACTTTTATTTTCTCTCTCTCTGGGAACAAGACGAAGCGCGGCGTTAAATTCCGCCACTAGACACGTTATATCTCGAAAATTGGGCTGAAATTAAAGATTGAAATGTCTTAATATTACGTTTAGTATGCCTAGCTTGCTATATATATATATATATATATATATATATATATATATATATATATATATATATATATATATATATATATATATATATATATATATATATATATATATATATATATATTTAAGCATGCTACCTTATACTTTAAGAAATAAATACTAATTAAGTGGTTAATTAAGAGGCCTATAGTAGCGCAGGGGCACAGGCGTGTGACTGGTACCGTGTCAGGTTGTGGGTTCTATCCCCACTCGGAGGTCTCCTTGCGACCCCCTGAGTCCGAAATGACCGCTGGTTAAAAAGTTCTCACTTTTTATGAAAACACATTTTTGGCCATAACTCTTTTCCTAAGCAAATTAGATCAACCATTCTTTTTGCATGTGATGTCAATGATGAATACCCGCTATTTTTGATTGTAAGTCCAAAAGACAAAACTTCAAACTTAGGAATGGGGGTAAAAAAACCGAAATTTCGCGGGAGAAAATTCGTTGCTCCTTGACGATGAAGATTGTTGCGGTCGGAAGAATTCTTTTTTAAGGCTTATTTTTTTATCTAAATGTAATGCTAAAAAAAATTCCAAAAAGGTAACTATTTTGGAAAATATTTCCATTGTTATTAGTTAAATAAGTAGGTATTTCATACTATTTTTTAGTCGAGTAGCGGACACGAAATCTACCTGAGGGTACTCCCCCAGCGGCAACGGATTTTTTAAATTCCAAGCGATTTTAACCTGTGTATCAAAAAACGGAACTCTGTGATTAACTTTAACTGAACGGAGAATGAAAATTAATTCTAATATTACGTACGTTAAAATTTGTGAGGATGAACGTAAAATGTATTTCTAAAGATTTCGGTTTAGATTTATAATAATAATATAGCCTTTTACGTCAAATTATGTATTTTTTTATAATTGGGCTATAATTTTGCTTAAATGCCACCTGTTGTATAAACACAATAGGTTGTGGATTCGATCCCTGCGAAATATTTAATATTTTCAATTTAAATATTTTCATCTCTTCGCTCTGGTAACAAAGCAAAGAGCGGCGTTGACTTCCAGTACTTAGAGTCTTACTCGAGTAGAAACATCTGACTTGTGGTGTTTACAGTCACACGCTTTTGCCTCTATGCCACGTCAGACCTCTCTGAGATTACACTTACTGAAAGCTCTGTAACCTAAACTCAGCGTTTTGAGAAATTCCTGTATAAAAAATACAGTTTTTATGTATAAAATATCATAAAATCCCAAGAAATATTGACACACTTTCCCCAATGACACCAGACGTATAATAATGTAAAAACATTGACAATCACTTAAACTGAGAGCTCGTGGGTTCGATCCCCACTCGAGGAAATTAAATATTTCTATATTGTCACTAGCGAATTGCCCGCGGCTTCGTCTGCTTCAATGACATTATTTCATTTACTATTTTTAACTCGATTTTTGTTATAATGACATTATAATTTTTAAGATAATATCTACATATACTCGTACATCAAAAGCTAAAAGTTCAACTAAATAATCCAAAAACATGTCTACTTATTTTTATTATTTCAATAAAATAAATATTAAATTTTAAGTGAAGCTTGTCATAATATAATATTGAAAACTGCATTTAAATAACACGCCGTTTCTGAAATTAGCGCAAAACAACGCGCGAACAGACCACAATTTAAACAGTCACTACTTGGGGCCCTATAAATTATTTCCTAAAATAGAGATCCCCTATACGATTTTTTATATGATTCTAAATAAAAAAATCCATAATAACCTAAGAAATATTGACACACTTTCCCCATGACACCAGATGTCTAAAAATGTTGACAATCACTTAAACTGTCTCTACCAATTAAAATGAAATTGACACTGGTGGCTGAGAAAATGGCAGGAGGTTATTTTTTATACCCTCTCTTTATAATATAGTAATATTTTAGCTGTCATTATAATCGATACTCCCTCGTGAGTTTAAGTATATTACGGAAATCAGCTTGGTAAATTTGTGATGTAAGAAATAAGGCTTTTTGTGTAAGGGTTATTTTTTTAGACTATATATTTAGACATCACATAAAGAAGTGGGCCCTTACCGATGTTTCTCTTTACTTGACTAATGTATGCTAAATCACCGTCACAATGAAATCTGTATACACCTGCGCACACCAAATGCATATTATTTTTATTGTTTTCAAGAATTGGTTCACTTTCTTGTTAGGCTTTAACATTGTTTTAACGAAAGCTCTTATTAAGATGTTGCCAATTCTGTCTGTAACCCACTTTACGTATGTTAAAAGTGTCAGCTGCCTTTTTATTGAGGTAAGCTTATTGGCCTTCTGACGACGCTATTGTGGTACTGGCAGCTTGTTCTGGTGAAGGCAACTTTCATCTTTTGAAGTGTCTCAGAAATAGGGTAGTTCTATCTAAAACAAAGATTTGACAACAATAGTTAAATATGCAGGGTGGTGATGAGATTCACTATAGTCTAAAAATTAAGAAAAAAATTATTTGTCTATAATTTTATTGTATTGAATTGTGGTGGTGTAGAACTATATAACTCTTTGAGGCCTGTCGTGGCGCAGCGGCACAAGCGTGTGAATGTAAACAACAGATTATGGGCTCGATCCTCATTGGAGGAAATTAAATATTTATTATTTTCAATTTAATTATTTAATATTTACACGCGGAGCTTCACCACTCAACACACAATGCCTCATATTCGCCGGAAAGTGGGAAACGGTTGCCGAGTTCCCTCTGCCTACCCTGCCATGTGCGAGCTAAAGTGTGAAGCTGAGCGAGCCATAGAAGAAATTGTAAAGGTGTCATCTACGTACTGTTTAAATATCATAGATATAATGTACTCATTGTGCAGAGTTAAGAGCTCTATTATATTTGCGAATTATATAGGCATGATGATCTTTTATTGCTTTGCCTGATGTAATCCCTAATAATTATACTAGTGAACAGCGACTGAGCATCAAAACTAACGGTGGTTTCATCGTTATTTAAGTCTTTCAGTCCGGTAATACAATGGTAAGAAATCCTGACAATATGTTTGGTGAAGAGAGTTTGGTAAATCGATTTGGCTAACTACTAGATGAAAAGGTACAGCTGTCTTATGTATTTATTGGTAACCCACACAACACAGCTAGACACGAGAGAAGCTTATGTCAAAATGTAACGTTTCATATGATTTTGTCATCAAATAGATATCCTTATAAGTATTTTGTTTGTCAATAACTTTATAGGTTTACTTATCGGTGTCTAGTATAACCGTCATGTTTTCTTCAAAATATGGTCTTTTTAGAGACAGTCCTTGAAGTCGTCAAAAGGTTCTAGGTGCCGGCGAAAAGTTAAAGACTTCACTTAATATTTCAATAGTCGAAGGTCTATCTATCCATAAAAGGTAGCTACTTTATATTATTATTTAAAACAATTTTTCCTAACCCCGATGAATTGATTCATCAGGAGTTCCTTATTTTCCTCCTGCCTCGTTTACCGACATTGCACTGATTTTGCTCTTAACCAAATATTTTTATATACATACTTATTTATTATATATGTACTGTTTTATAACACTGTACATTAGACCACCTTTACACTTATAATTATTTATTTATGAGTGGTCTCTCACTATATCCTGCATACACCAACACAGCAAACGATACCTACAATTAAAATACTTCTTACTTTTACGGGTTGAGTACTTACCAGAGCAAAGAAATGAAAATAATCTGGCTCAGGTGAGTAAGAACTCACTTTTTCTATTCCTTAACTCTTTTATATTAGACATTAAATTCAACATCATGTTTCCAAATGCATTACTTTACCTTAATGAGTAAGGAAATTATCGATAGGTAAACTTCTGTCGCCCGAAGTTATCGCTTCAGGTTATTGGAACAAGCCACATTGAAATTCAAATCTATATTTAATATTATAAAAGAGAAGAGTTTCTTGAATTGAAAACGGTAATCTTGAGAAGTATTAATCCGATATAGGAACCACTTTTGTCTTTTACATATTATAAAAAAGCGAACGAATTCACAAAATTTCGTTTAGGGACACTGCTGTACTTTTGTGCAAGGATATGCTTATATAATACAGAAGTAAATGTGCTACATTCTATTTTAAATAAATTTACTCATTTTCGTTTAAAAAGTTTCATTAAAATTCCATTAAAAGTTTTAGACCCACACGTTCATCATATGATATTGTCTTCTGGTTACTTTACTTCATACTTGTGCTTATTTAAGAGTCAAATTGATAACGATAGAAAAGATACACGTTTTTCGTTTGTGTTACTTTTTTTTAGTTTCACGCTGTATCCCGCACTTATCACGGTAGACAAAAAGCTGAATCTTAATCGATTTCCATTTAACATAATTTTAATTTTCCTTCTCTAGTAAAAAAGACCTAAAAGAAACCTCGAGAATTCACTGATAACTAGGGAGCGGAAGTGCCCTAAGAACGAAGCCTTCTAACACTAGGTTCCAAGGCCTCCTATTCGCTATGTGTAGAAAACAGCGTGAAACTTAAAAAAAAATGTATAGTTAATTTCTGAATGTTACTAACATGTTCATTATCATGAATAAAAATATTTTTACTTAAAAAAATATTTTTACATTTCAAAATTTATATCGGAATTTATGATTTCAATAGCTTTCCATGTATATTTAATTTATTAAAAAATTTTGGCTAACACATCTACTCGTCCCATAACTTTGGCTTTATTAAAATAAATTGTTTTGTTCATCAGGAAATGAAACGCCGACGCATCGATTTTGATTTTAGTACATTTTACAGTTCTGGCATGTGTTTGAAACATTTTTTGCGATTTGCCTCTATTTTCGGATAAAATTAAGAGCATTTTGTTAGCTTCGTGCTATATTCCACACATAGCAGGGTATTCAGAAGGAATGTGGGAACCTAGTGTCAAGACATTCCTTTTCGTTCTCTACATTACGCCAAATTTTATGCTTTACGTGTTACGTCTCGTCTGCCAAAGCGGAGAAATAAAAATACTTAATATTTCATTTCCTCGACTGTAACAATATTAAATATTTCATTGGAAATAGAAAAAAATCTGCTATAATTTATTTTAAATAAATTTACCCATACTTGTTCAAAAAGTTTCGTAAAAATTCCATTATATGTTTAAAGATAGATTATTTTAGACTAATATGTTTATCATATGATATTGTCTTCTGGTTCTTTTACTTTATGCTTACCCTAATTTAAGAGTATATATATATATATATATATATATATATATACATATATATATATATATATATATATATATATATATATATATATATATATATATATATATATATATATATATATATATATATATATATATATATA
>DWMZ01004440.1:0-11721 GCA_018249855.1 Eueides tales michaeli
TAATATTCAAGCCATAATAAGTTAATCTATAGTGACTCATATCAATTTCTTGTACCGTTCACATTATATCGATGATAAAACACGAATAAACAAAAATTAGACAAAAGCTCTAATAAATAAACTTTCAAAAATTTTACCAGTAAAAGCTCAAAATATGTATATAGCATTATAAATCCATTAGTTACTAATGTGTTTTTCTTTACCAAAAATGAGGAATTATATTGTTTTAACTTTTCGAATTTATTATGAGTAGACGTTTGGGTTAAAATAGTGAGAAATGATTAGGTAAGCGTGTTGTTTAGCGTATATTTTAGACTAGAAGCAAATTTTAGTTTTATATATTATTCTACTAGCTACTAGTACCAGTAATATAATAAATGTGAAACTTTGTTCCACTTTCACGCAAAAGCTCCTGGACATAATTTCGGTAAAATGATAAATTATATTATTTTATTTTATATACCTGGCCCTTAGATGGATAATGTAGGGCAAAAAGATCCAAGTTTTTATACCGAAAATTAGTGCCTGGAAAATAGACTGTCTAAACGCTAGATTTCCCCTACCTCTTTTCTTCAATATTTATTACTTTCTTTTTTCTTCTATTATTATTTCTATATTTTGTACTGTAATGAGGCTTTCAATTTATTTAAAGAGAGTCTTTCCAAATTTGTGAATATAAATAACTTTTTTTTTTTGGTTATTTTATATCAAAAGAAAACTACATAACTGAATATATTCACGCCGAAAAATCAACATAATTTGGTATACTCGCGCCAATAAACATTGTCAAATAGATAGATAGATATACGAGTAGAGCTAACTTAATATCTTGATTGATTATTTAATTATTATATTTTGAGGTTATAGAATAGTATCTTGAGTAACTCAATTTTTTTTATTAGTTTATAGTAAAAATTGTGAGAGCTGGTGTGGCGTAGGGGCACAAGTGTATGACTGTAAACGACAGGTTGTGGATTCGATCCCCACTCGAGGAAATGAAGTATTTAATATTTTTTTTATTTAATATTTTCATTTCTTTACTCTGGTAAGAAGGCAAAGCGCGGCGTTGAGTTCCGCCACTCAACACGCAATTCCTCAAATTCGGTGGAAAGTGTGAAACAAAAGTGGAACGGAGTGTCTTTGATGTAAAATGTATAAATAAACATTTGTAAAAATAGAATACTGAAAACGAGATTTAAATTTAAATCTGGTTAGACATTTCTGAGATTAGCGCGTAAAAGCGCACAGGCGAGGTGACAAACATAAACATACAAAAATTTTAAAAATCAATATTTTTGGTCCTATTACATTTCTTGACGTCCCTAAAGTTTTTTTTATATTCTATATCCATAATATATTCTATGTCCATACTGATCCGTTACCAATTTATTATAAGCATAGATATTTACATAACAGATCATATAAAAATTTCGCCATTGCTAAAAATTAACGATGAACTTAAACGGTAGTAGTAGGTATTAGAGCTATCATGACATAGAGGCACAAGGTCTGTCGCTCAACGCAACGGTTGCGATAAAACGGATCAGATCTCCATTCTGACAAAATAACTATTTTCATTTAACCGTTCTAATAAAACAAAACGCAGGGTGTGTGGTTGAATTCAACCATACACCCTAAATATTTTAAAATTTAACGAAAAGTTAAGGGTGGTAAGATTTTATCTAAACTTTTATCTGCCCATCTTTTTATAAGTGTAAGATGCTGAAATCATTATAGCAAAACACACGGTTTTTCAACTAAATACTAAAATAATATCAATTTTCCTAAATTAAGTATAAAAGATCTTAGTTTTTACTATTTTTAAAGCGTTATTTCACACTTTAGAAATAAAAACACTAATTTTAAAAACGTATAAATATTTGAACAAAGCAGGATTGGAAGCCACGCCTTTTGGAAACTGTCCAAGCGCTCTGACCAACTAAGCCATTCGTTCTCACCAACCTCTTATACGCTATATAAAAATAGTAAAAATATTTAATAAATACGTTCTCTTTTGTCAAATAATATTTCTAACAAATTGTCTTTGGGTAGCTGAATTTGTAAATATCTCCCTCCAGAGATGCTAACAACATAAATAGGTACGTAACGTATAAGAATTTCGACGTAGCTTGGTGAGAACGAATGGCTTAGTTGGTTAGAGCGCTTGGACGCTTTCCAAGAGGCGCAGGTTCAAATCCTGCTTCGTTCAAATTTTTATACGTTTTTAAATTTTGTATAGATCTTACATTGTTTAATTAATATATACCTACATAAATATTACTTATTTTTTTTAGGTTTAAGCTGTATCGCGTACGTGGAAGAGAATACAGAAGGAATTTGCGAAACTATTATTAAGAAACGTCGTTTCATTTTTTACTTTATGCCAAATTGGAAGCATTCCGTGTTTAGAGATGCAACTCAAACCCGCGCTTTTTCTTAACAAGGAAAAGAGTAAAGAAAAGAAAATATTACATATTGAATTTCCTCGAGTGGGGATCAAACTCACAACACGCAGAAGTACCCTTGTATCCCTGCGCCACGGTAGGTCCCAAACAGATCTAATATAAATGTTATGATAAAAAACTCACTATGAATACGTAAGGCGAGGTGCTAGCAAACAAATTAGTAAATTAGCTAATTCGAAAGTAAGGCAAACAAAGCCAAAAACTAAAAGTAGCTACATAAATAAATATGATCCAATTCTATAACCACACGTTATGGTTTTCATCGAAATATATAATTTGAAATGGAATTCTTAAAGCAAATATTGTTTTATTTACGAGTACGTATGCTATTTGCGTTAGCAGTTTATTTTAATCGCGTGATGGTTTTGAGTAATCTATATTACAATAAATCTGTAACTGGTCATTTTCTGTACATAGAAGAAATATTGAAAAATTAAAATATATATATTGTATTGGACTTTTATTAAAGTAATAAGGCTTAAATAGTAATTTTGAAATTTTTTGTCTGCTTGTCTGTATGGGATGCACCGATCGTTTTGACAAATAAAAGTCTCTTTAAGCATCTGACGATTTAAATGCAGTTTGCCCCATTACATTCTAACAACTTTGTCTCAATGTTTAGTGTTTGTTTTATTTAAATCGGTTAATAAATAAAAATGTTTTGTCAATTTAAATATTAAGTTCGATAAAATAGCTACAACATTTTTCTTCATTTGGCTGAAATTTTAGCCCACAATGTAGTCTTAAAAGTGGTAATGTTATTAGAACTGGAGAGTAATTGAAATTATTAAATAAAATAAGATGGAAATCAAGCGGGGCAAAAACGTGTGTGTCGCTAGTAAGTAATAAATATATATAAACGATAAACATGTTAATGTTATTTTTTTTTGGGTTCCGTACGTCAAAATTAAAAATCAAAATCAATCAAAGTATTTATCTCGACATTGCATGGAAGTATCAAGTTGAAATTCATCAAATATTCAGATCTACGGTTTTTTAAAGTATAAAAAAATAATCTTTAAAGTTTTTTTATTACGGATTTTTGGCTGCATTATGAATGAATGTCGCCGCGTAGTCTAAATCTATAGGATACTTGACGTGGAAAAATCCGTAGTGAAAATTTATATATATTGAACTAAATTAGGCGCGGCGCAATATTTATTGTATGATTGTAATAAATATTAAAAAGTATTTAATTAAATGATATAAGTTTAAATATCTATATTAATATTATAAAGCTAAAGAGTTTGTTTGTTCGCTTGAACGCGCTAATCTCAAGAACTACTGATCCGATTTGAAAAATTCTTTCAGTGTTAGATAGCCCATTTATCGATTCGCAAAAATCATATATGACTAAATTATTCTCCTTTAAAAGTTCTAAAAGAAGTCCGCGACAGCATATGTTCTGTATCTCTTAAGGTTAACTTTTTATGTTAACAAAATTTAAAATAATGCATTATTTGCGAAGGTGTTTTAATATATATTTTTCAAACCCCTAAGTAATAAGGGTTGAACAAACTTAACATATTTCCCTTTTTATGGCAAAACAACGTTTGCCGAGTTAGCTGGTGTGAAATAAGATAATACAAACAACTTGACTCTTTAGAAATCAATATCTACATAATGACGCCTAGCTATAAATAATGTATATTATTTTTCTTGAAATTTACGGTATATATTTTTTTTATTTTTTTGCAAATGTAATACCTTGGTAGTTTAATATTTAAAAAGTGGGATTCAAACCCGCTTCCTTTGCCTACTCGTCAAAATTTTTAAACACTTTCTGATTTTTTTCTGTAGTGTGTAATAATGAATAAAATAAATAAATAATTAATGAATTAAAAAAATAATTAAGAAGCAAGTAAGATTTTAATATATTAATAATGTTTATAATGTTACACGCTATTTAGAAAAACCTTTTTTTAATTTCTGCAGATGCACAGCCCAAGAGACGCGGATTCGAGCAAATGCATCCAATTGTCACAAAAATATTATATATCAGTGTAAAATAATTCTTTATAGAAATATTATAGTTATAGAAATATTACACAAGATTAGTTCTTTAAAACAAATGGAAATATATATAATACACTTATCAATTAATGTACTGTAATACATACCCATTTGCTATGCGCACTATATGTAACACTTGTCCATGTAAAATATCCGTTAAAAAACGTAATTATTAATCATACGAGTATATACCATGCAACAAAAACGATGTAGGGTTCTGTGGCGCGCGGGAAACGAACTAACGGCACGGGAACTCCCACCGGAAAGTGTCAGAGCAAAGGTTTTTAGACAAAATAAAGTAGGGTGCAATAGTAAAAATTAAATATATTTTAAGTCTAAATCTCTGGTAGAAATTGATAGATGAAGAAAAGTATGTGATAAGAAAAATAATATAGTAATCACCTTTAATAATGGAGTTTATCACCCGATTTCGGGTTTATTATTTTTCATTTTAAAAATTGGTGTGTATTTTAAAACGTTTGAAATGAATGAATCACTGAATTTAGTTTCACAAATTTAAACCAAACCTATACTTAGTTTTTTTTTATTTTTTTTTCTCCACACATCTAAAGAATATGCATAATGTCATACCAGAACTCAACGCCATGCTTTGTCTTGCCAAAGCAGGGTCAATAATTTAGTTGCCCTAACAATCGAATTTATAACAACTTATTACCATCAGGTCTTGTCCCATTAAGTAACAATGGTCTTTATATCTTGATACTTTATTTCCGGACGCTTAATCCTCTAATTCAAACCTGAACGCAGCTCAAGCGGTTCACTTAAGAGGTACTTCCATAATCTTCCATTAATCCATAGATCTGACTGTCAATTCAAGGTAATCCGTAGACGATATGAATAGGCGTAACAATTTTTATTTGCATTTTAATACTGCAATAAGAAAACCAACTTTTAGAAGTAGTATAAGTATTAAGAATCCAGTTAGAATATAATAATAAAGCAAAATAATAATAAACAGTAATGATTTTATTACTGTTTATTATTATTTTGTTATTTTTCGTTGTTTTTAAATTTCAACAGAAACTGCATCATCCCGAAAAACTTTTACAAAGGCGTCTATTCTATAATTTTTATGGTTTAGCTGGACTCTTAAGGTTCTACAACTGGTGTTCCAGTTTCTGGAATAAATAATACCCTATATGTTGCCCAGGCTTATTAGCTATACAACAAAAAAGTTTCATTCGTTGATTTAGAAGATTAGTGTGTGCAAACAAATATACAAAAATACAAACATTTTTTTTGAAATATTTACCTTCTTATTGTTTTTCTAGCACCCTATTTTGCTTAGTATTCTGAGTATCTGATCCTTGCGGTGTGCCACAATTTAAGTCGTTTTATATAAGGCGTAGAGCTCACATTGGAATTTCGTGCAGTTTGGATATAGACAAAATTCTGGTTTTTATTTCGTAAAATAAAAAAAATATAAATAAAAAACTTATTACAGTTGGTGAAAATCTGAGGTTCTCGATATTATGTAGGGTAATGGTAAAAGAAAAAAATATTCTTTCTTTCAAAAATACTTTTTTCAGGTAGGAGGACGCTCGTAAATAGCAACGGCTTTAGGAGTCCCCGTCCTAAGGCGATGAGGCAAAAGGGATGCCACAAGTACTTCCTTTGCTTCTTTTGCTCATGGTGCGAAGTCTAGATACTTGTAAATTTTTAAAATGTGACGAAAAATCATTATAATGGCACCATTGAATGTAAGGATTGATAAGTTAAGCAAACTTGTTAATAAAATTGAGCAAAAGATTCCAGTTTGCGTATCGTTGATTAATCCAAAATTCATGACGGTAAATTCATGACGGTAGCATCGTTTTGGACTAAGTCTGAAATCCAAAGTGGAATAGAGAGTATCAATGAACAATTATAATGAACGCTAGCATCAATTAAAAGCTCAAAGACCCTAGAGCCGAGCTTACACGTCTATATTTGCCTATACCAAGAGTATATCGAGAATAGTGTTGTAGTTAAAGAACTAAAAATCTGTAAGAAAATGCAATTATTTCAACCAGGACTCTAAACTTATGCGACTGCAACGAGACGTGACAAGGTGTTATTTCTTCGAAATGTTACACTGCAACTTTATATTGTCAAGCAACTAGAATTATCTGGGAATTTCTAGACTGGAAAGAATACGAAATCAGCATTAGGTACTTTACACACTTTCGTTATGCAAACAATATAGCACTCTGGCTGAGACCAGGGAAAAACACTTCTTCAACATAATCCTCGAAGTCCTTGTTTGATTCATATTTATCTTAAGGCAAGTCTTAAGATTATGAGATTATGAGTTAACAAAAATCAGTAAGTATTGAAAACACTGACTTCGGAGTTAATGACCATTACATATACCGAAATCCAGCTCCAATTGGGCAGTATTCGGGAAATAACTATAGATATTTGCAAATTACAATATCATATATGATGATAATACTTCTGAACTAGTCTTTTACCAGTGATTAGTAAATATACGGGAGCGATAGGTGGCCGCTGGTGGACCATAAGTCTCATTACGTAACTAAAATAGGAGTGGAATTTGTTTATTTATTTTTAATCTATAACAAAATACATTTTTTTTCTTCGTGGTTTTAAGCTCGAATTGGCTCGTGTGAGCACTGCACATTCCTAAGCATATAGAGAGATATTTAAACACATACATATAAAATTTACAAATTATAAACAACACAATGAACAAATACCACTTACCAAATAACGACGAAAACAAAGCGCAATTGTGAGGTAGATTGAGAAAATTCGACGAAGTACTTTTGTAACTACGCACACGAGTAAATTGTGAGCGTCAAGCTACAGCATTTATTATGTATATATTTTTTACTTTCTAATCATTCAGAATTCTTTTATTCATTTATTTTTTAAATAATTTAACATTTTAAAAAGCATCTTTTATTTTGTATTTTATATTATGTGTAGTCAATTTATCTTTAAGCATTTTTGGCATTCCATTATTAATCTTGGGAGTATATAATGTGTAGTCCTTTTATCGTAAAAATTATTAGCCCTAGTTGTTTCTATTATATTTCTTGAGATTGATCAAAATCAATCTCAAGAATTCTCAAGAATTTACAAGGTAAATGTTTTGTATTCTATGAAGTTTCTGTTATAGCGAAAGAAATTTTCTACTAATAAAATGTATGTTACTTTTTCTTGTACTGTTAATACCTTGCAGTACTCAAAAAATCTATTTTCATTATTGTAGAAATTTTGTCTTACCGACCACGGTACAATCATTTTTAGTATTTTTAATTGTCTTACTTATATTATAAATGCGAAAGTTTGTACGGATGTGTGTATGTTTGTTACTCTTTCACGCAAAAACTACTGAACGGATTTTCATGAAACTTTGCAGTAATATAGCTTTGATATCAGAATAACATAATAAATTAAAATTTATAGGGATTTTTAACCGACATAAAAAAGGAGGTTCTTTTATGTATGTTCCCCGATTACTCGAAGATGGGTGGACCGATTTTCAAAATTCTTCTTTTGTTCGAGAGTGTATATTTCCCAATTGGTCCCATGGTAAGGAGATCAGGATATGATGATGGAATCCTGGAGAAATCGAGGGCAACCTCAAATTTAAAAGGCACTGATGCGGTTTTTAGGGTTCCGTACCTCAAAAAGAAAAAGGAACCCTCATAAGATCACTCGTGCGTCTGTCTGTCTGTCTGTCCGTCTATCACAGCCAATTTGCTCTGAAACTACTCGACCGATTGAGTTGAAATTTGATGAATATATGTAAATTGGTGACCCAAAGATGAACACGTCAAGTAAAATAATAAATTTTAAACAAGATGGCTACTTTCGGGGGGTAAATTAGAAAATTAAAAAAAAAACGTTCATATACTGTGTAGTGTGACATATCAAATGAAAGAAGTTGTTGTAAGCATCTCAGATATATTTTTTTTATAATTTTTGCATAAACAAATTTGAAGTTATTTAAGAAAAACGACGAAAATTAACCATTCCCCCGATGCGATTATGCTTTCCATTAACGACTTATATAATTGCAATTTTCTTTTGAACTCCAATAAGTTATTTTAATAAATAGATTTTTGCTGTCATAAGCCGTAATTTATTGCATACATATTGAATATTTTTTGTCCCAATTAAATATTGTGCCTATGAGTACCCCAAGGTATACATGTTGTTCAATTTTTTCGATAGCCTTCCAGTTACAGTACATATTATCACGGTGCATTAATTCGTGGTTGTGAGAAATAATTACGCACTCGCCTCCTAATTTATTATGACTCGAGCATATATGCAGCAGTTTTGGTTTTTGGGAGTCTATGACTAGGCCGACGTCATGGGACCATTTGCAAAGCAAGTTGAAATCACATTGTAGATTACCCATAGCTGTCTTGATATCTGTATCTGTTGCTACTAAGCAGGTATCGTCCGCATATTGGAACAATTGACATTTGCTTATCACATGTTGCAGATCATTTACATATTCCAAATAGTGAAGGGGCCTAATACGGAACCTTGAGCTGTTCCTACGGTAACATCTACTTTTTCACTATGTTGGGAATTCAACTACATAAGCCCTATTTGTTAAATAATTTTCGCATCATTTTAGCAAAGGTCCTCTAACTGACGTATTTTGGAATTTTGCAATCAGAATATCATGACGAAGGATGTCAAAGGGTTTACTATACTCTATGAATACCATCATTACATGTTTTTTTCTTATCTAGACTTGCATTAATGTAGTTAGTTAATGCAGATAGCAGATTGTGGTGCTTTTATTGGATTGAAAGCCAAATTGTTGACTTCTATCTTGTCTATTACCGGCAAAATTGTAATAGGCGGTAGTTATTATAATTTTGATGACATCCTTATTTGAAAATTGATCTCACTACGCCGATTTTTCAAATCATCACGATAAGAACGCGAGTAAGCACTAGTATTAAGCAATCTGTATATGGCTTGTGAGATTTCTGTTAAAATAAACTTATCATCGAAACATCTTGTATTATCTCAAACTCTGCTGATTTTTGAGCTTTAATATGACTAATAATTTTGCATATATCTATTTTTTTGGCTTTCTTAAATCTGATCGACATATTTGTAGGATGTTCGTATAAATTCTTTTCCAGTGGAGGTTTATTGCAGTTCAATGTTAAATTTTTAATATTATTATTGAACTCTTGAGCAAAATTATTGGCAATTGTTTTAGGAGAGTCCCTACTAAAAGCCTTCAATATTACTCTGTCTAGTGATTGTTTAATTCTCCTTGTTATTCTGTCGAGTGTTTCCCATTCTTTTCTTTGATCATTTTTATATAATATGATGTCAATTTGAATGCTTTTGTCTTTTGTCTGATGTATGATTTTATTACATTTATTTCTTATTCTAGTATACTCAAGCCTTAATATTTTGTTATTAATGTCACTTTTCCATTCTTTAAATTTACTATCTCTTTCTTTACATCATTTTAAAACCTTAAAATTTACCCATTTTTGACAATTTCTTTTGGTATTGCTTATTTCCGCCTTATATTTTACTGCTTCGTAACATTGCAATATTTTTAATTTTAATATTTTATATAATGAATTCGAACAGTTTGTATTACATATACTTCCACATTTAACTGTTTTTAGTTCATTTTGTATAATTTTATTATCATATTTTATTTCATATTGGAAAACTGCCTCTATATCGCTTGGTTTTAAACAAGTTATAATAATAAGTCTATGGTCTGCCAGTACAGTTTCGACAGCTGCGCTTGCCACAACTTGCGTATGTGATCTCAAATATATGTGATCTAAACAAGTTTTCGATGTGCTAACTTTTGAAGTTTCTATTCTAGTATAGTCGGAGACCCCACACACACATCCATTCTTACTCATTACATTAATTAATATATATATATATATATATATATATATATATATATATATATATATATATATATATATATATATATATATATATATATATATATATATATATATATATATATATAGCGTCTAATAAATTAGATACTATTTTTAATTAGTTTTATTAAAGGATATTTAAATTCGAATGTGTGATTAAAGAACTAACATCGTGTTTAATAACATTAAATGTCGTTTCTTTTCTTACAGGTATGTAAGGTTTTGTAACTAAACCTCTATTCTTTTGTGACCTTGTTTACATGTAAAAATAAAACAAACCTTTTCTTACAGAGAAACTCAATTGTGTTTGTCATATAAACCACAGTAATATTGAACAATCTTATATATATAAAAAATATGTTTACACCTAACTATTATGTTTTAGGGGCAATTTCTTTATTTTACAAAGTTAAGCTTGTTTATATTTTCATAAATCATATCAAAATAACTTAGTGTTTACAGGGTTTAAAAGCTATACAACAAAAAAACTTTTTTTTTTTTTAAATCTGTTTTAGAATATTTATATCGTGTTAGTGAATTTGTATAGATATAAATAATTTAATCGTTATACATTCAATTTCTATTTTATTTTTTATTTTACAGACACATTTTTCTACCGTTGAAGAAAATAATAATTGAATAATTATGTTAGTATTAAATAAAACACTAATAATTATATTTTTATTGCTTCACCCAAAAGTAAATAAATAGTACTATTATTAAATATGAATATTACAGCATAACATTATACATGTATGTGACACTACATGTGTTCATTATACACATGATAGAGCTCGTTATCATGCATGTGCAATTATATGTATCTATATGTGCTACGTGTATGTGCTTTTTTATATTAAATTAAAATTTATGTGTTGACAACGTGTACTTTTATAATTGAAAATCTATATAAGAATTACAAAGAAGAATATTTTTCTCCGTCACATTATAATAAATGCGTCCTTCTAGTAACAGGCCTTTGCTGAGAATAATATTTGTAGTAAATACCATATTTTTAAACTGATATAAACCCTGAAAATAAAATTTATTTATCAAAAAATGTTTTACTATAAAAGTTAAAATAAAGTAAAATAAATTTCTATCAAACGGCATGTTATTACACTTTATAATTATACATCTATTATTTTTATTTTTATATTATATTATATGAACAGATAATAAAATAACAATTCAAGCCCAGCCCTATCGCCGGCCGCAAGCCTAGGTTCGAGCCCCGCAGGGGGCGCCCTTGCCGCCGCCGACATCCTCTCAAGCAGCCACGTAGTGCTTGCTCTCTTCAGGGACAGAGTACCCTCTTCCCT
>DWMZ01004441.1:0-11720 GCA_018249855.1 Eueides tales michaeli
CTGACCTTTGCACTGTGGAAGTAGTAAAATATTATTTTTACTTTTTTAATATATTATAGTGTACGCCCTCATAGCGCAGTGAACTCTTTTGGGTGAGGTTTTAACTCGATTGGAAGTATTTAAAAGTAAATTGTTTTAAATATTTAAATATCACTTTAACAAAACAAAATCTATACAGATTTGAAATAATAATAAATAATTAATTTATTCTAAATATTTAAAAAAAAAATTATACTTTCTGTTAAAATGTAATCTCAATTGAAATACAACTAGAGGGATTGAAAATAAGAAAAGAGTCATATCACTAGTTTTTGTGTTTGTCAAGGAAAATTTTCTAAACGCATTAAGGTCAGATTTATTTATAATATATATTTATTTTAATAATTGAACTATAATCACAGTAGAGCTGAAATCACGAAAATTATATGTGCAATTCGAGCTCGAGGTTCATTTATTTTTAAAATTATACAGCCTATGTTTGAATAAATATCTACTTTAGCTAAACACAAGCTAGCAACCCTGTTACAAATCAAGAAAACGAAATCTGTAGAACAAAGTGAGTTGTTCCAACAATAATTTATGCGAGCTACGAAACGGGGCTACGAAACGGGGCTACGAAACGGAATGGTTTTTTTTCCTATCACGATCGAGTCTCATGTACCACGTGTTTTACATCTTATCGCTATAACCATAAATTGGTGTTCCTTTAAGAGCTTTTGCGTCTTAGAACTTTCCTTTCTGTACAATTAGGTGGGCTTTGTATGGCGTTACTTTAAATTGTTTGATTACTTTAGTTTTATTGTGAAATTGTGAATTCTGATCTTATATGAATGGATTGTTTTTATCGTTTCTATGAGTTTAACTCAACGCAAAAAGAGGTACGTGAACTATTCTGTGTATATGTGGTACCGTAATTCATGATTTAGTGGTAAATTGAATCATTGGTTTAAAAGTTCTTATCAATTTGGGTCAGGATTTTCTTTAATTTTTTCCCCAAAATGCATGAATAAAATATTGCAATGAAAGATAGGTAAAAAGAACCATCCATATTTCGCTCTCCGCTGGATATCATGATATTGTATCATAAATTGCGGAACTTTACGCCGTTATTTGTCACATTAAAGATTTGTAAAATATATTATAAATATATGTAATTATTTCTACAATTTTGAGCTGTTTCAGAACTTAGTTAGCCTATTTTAATTTGTTTTGATAAATATAATTAATTGAAGCAGAAAATATTTGTCAGTCGCTAGTTCAGTTTCATTAAGCTTTGACTAAAATTCGATATGAGATAAAACTGGAATTCAGTGAAATTGCAAATTAATATAAGCTTAGGTTATATAATTATTAAATATAATCAATGGCTTTATCTATATCATACAACTATATTTTCAACTTCACGCATTAAGTGCTAGGAACCTAGCTAGTATGTCACCCCATTCCCATCAAAATAATACCGTCCACTTTTCGGCAAATTGCCAAGCCATTATATATTGGGTACCGAAATTTAACGCCACATTTTGCCTCGTTACTAGAACGAGGAAAAGAGTATATTAAATAGTTCATTCCTCCGAGTGGGATTCGAACCTGCGCCAAAAGGCTCCTGATCTATGTCACAGTAAACTCGCACTGTGTGGCAGATGTAAATGTGACTAAAATAACAAAACAAATACATTCAAACCAGTCGTTCCTGAGATTAGTTTGTTTAACGAAACAAACTGCTTAGCTTAACAATATAAGTATTTATTTGAATCTCTGGCAACGAGACAAGCTACTTAATATATATGATTGATGATAATACGAGAAGGTAAAATAAGAAATAACTGACACAAAAGCTATAACTAAGGTAATATAACAAAATGCCTGTTAACTTTTTTTAGCCTTCTGAAATTCTATCCCACGCTAGATTTGTATCTACAAACAGCACAAAAAATCTTGTATAACATAAAGGAACTGTCTACGGCGTAGGCGTGCTACGAAAACATTACGAGATTTGTTTGTTTTTATGTAACTTTGAACAAAAAATGAGTTATATTATAATAATAATATATTTATTAATTATTGTTAATATTATTTATCGTATATTTTATAGTAAATCAACCACATCATTTTTTTTCTATTATGTTTTTAGCATCACAACCTTATACAGCATACAGCAGGATTGGCAAATTGAACATGGGAATTTAGTGTTAACACTCCGTTCCCATAGGTACACTTCTTCTCCCCATTTTCCACTAAATAGAGGCGTGCAAAATGGCTGAATTCACATCTAACTTTTGCCTAGTTACCAGATTCATTAAATATTTTAAATATATATTTTTTTCTTAAGCGGAAATTGAAATGTCACACGCTAATAATACCACTGGGCCACGACCATCCCAATAAAGATATAAAGTGATGATATAATTTTCACTAAAATAATAAATTTAATGAATGTTCCACCTAATTTACTACAAACTGTCTCGTTATACAGTAGTTAAGAAAAACACAAGCTAAATGACACGTCACGCCACCCACCTAACATGTCACGTTAACCATCACAGTGATACATGCGACAAGTGACACATTCAGATTGAAATATATGACTTCTGTTATTTTATAATATTTTATAAAGGTATTTAAAGGACTGTCGTTGGTGCAGAGGTATAAACATGTAACAATAAGCGCAACAGGCCAATTCAATCCCCACTTGAGAAAATTAAATATATTATTTTTTCATTTTATTTCTGTGGTAATGAGGCAAAGTGCGGCGCTGAGTTCCGCGTGAGTCTCAACACACTGCATGAAATTGAATGAAAAGTGGAGAAAGGAAGTGTCTCAATAGGAGCGGAGAGTCTTAACACTAGGTTCGCAGATTTCCTCTCCCTTCCCTGCCATGTACGGAATACGGCGTAAATCTAAAAAAAAAATATAATTTATCATTTTGTGGTAGAATAGATCTCACTAATTTTCATAAAAAGTCTATATTATTTCAAAAATTAAATAGTTTATGTTTGTATAAAAAGAAACTTATAAATTCTACATAACCAATTTATTTCTTTCTTGTTATAACGTAAGAAAGTAGTAAGTTGTGATCACATAAATGACGACTTCGATATTAAAATTTCTTTTAACTTAATTATCTTTTTAATTAACTCTATAAATAATAACTCTATAGAGATTTATTTTTAAATTTTTATTTTATTTATTTTAAAATAGAACTTACAATTTTCATCACATCCACTGCGCATAAACGACAACACAATTGAAATACCCGCAATTTACTCAAAGTAATTGAACGTAGTTACTATATAATTAAAAAAAAATGAATGAGTGACGTATAGTGACACTATCACGCCGTCACGTCAGATTGTCTCCATAACGAGACAGTGATTAATACACCACTGGTTTAAGCTCACGTGATGAAATGTGAAAATGTTATTTCATAGAGTTGGATTCATATTGAGGCCGGTCGTGGTGTAGGGTAGGGTCATTTAATACTTTAATTTTATTACTGTGGTAACAAGAAAAGAGTGCGGCGTTAAGTTACACAAACTGACAAATAAATTAGTAGTTACAGGGAAGTAGTATTAATAACTAAGTTAATACTAGATTTCCGGTTCCTTTCTTTGTTTACCCCGCCTTGGAAACTTGGAATTCATATTGCTCATTCTGTTAACCTTTGAAAATAAATCTGTACTTACATATATAATTATACCACTGAGTGGAAGAGTTTACTAAGTCAAATGTTCTAAATCTCAGGAACTACTGGTTGAAATTAAAAATTTGATAATATTTTGGATAGCGCTTTTCTCGAAAAATACTATTTTCTAAAATACTAAATTTAAAAACGTATAAAAATTTGATCGAAGCAGGATTTGAACATGCGCCTCTTGGAATCCAAGAGGCGCATGTTCAAATCCTGCTTCGTCTAAATTTTTATACGTTTTTAAATTTAGTATTTTTCTATCCTAAGTGTGGAATAACACTTTAAAAATAGTAAAAATACTTGATTTGTGGTCTTAGGTTCGATTTGCACTGAGACAAAAAGCTTCACGCTTTATCCCGCGCAGCGTTTAGCGTGCTAGGCAATAAGTGTAAAGTGTAGGAGTACTCAATTTTATTGCTTTATTATGTATTTCTTTTCGTTTTTCTAAGATGAAGTAGTGTTTTTTTATTACTGGGTACAATTAATATATACAAGTAGTATGTAGGATGATATTAAAAATAGAAATACATTAAAGCCAACAGATCTATTATTGCATCCAGTGTACAGGCAACAGTTCAAAAGGCAACGAACATAATTTGGAATGTCGTGCCTTGCTATTTGCTAATGCATATAAATTTTAATATTGCATTTTAAAGAAAATTTAACTCTATAATGTATAAAATATGATACATTTTTGATTATACAGCGCATTGCACCTGAGACATCGCTGAGAGATTGATATGAAAACCTTATACATAGTTTAGTATTTATTCTGTTAGTTAGTCAGTATTTGAATGGAATATTCCTTTTCATTTCAAAGGAAAATTAGTTCTAAATAAGCCTTTTATTTTTTATCAGACATATTTTAAAAATAGTTATAGTATGTATATAAGATGAGTTTGAGCAAAAAATGGTGATATAACTTTGTCCTATCTGTTTGTCTGTAGCACTGTCTTTTTGGATAACTTGAATTTGTTTGTTTGTAATCGATATCCTTCTTTATTGTGGTTATTCTTAGCTATCGAATATTAAAAATTAAATAAGCAGTTTAAAAACTACAAACAATTTAGTGAACAAGCAGTTAGAGAGAAGCCTGCCGTTGCGCAGCGGCACAAGCGTGTGACTATAACCGACAGGTTCTGGGTTCGATTCTAGTCAAGGAAATGAAATATTTAATATTTTCAATTTAAATATTTAATGTTTCATTTCTTCGCTCTGGTAATAAGGTAAAGCGTGGCGTTGAGTTCCGCCACTCAACACGCAATGCTTCAAATTCGGCGGAAAGTGGGGAACGGAAACGAGTGTCTTTACACTGGGTTCCCAAGTTCCCTCTGCCTACACTGCCATGTGCGGGATGCAGCGTGAAGCTGCGAGTAATTTCTAACTGCTTGTTAGAGATTTTTTAGGTCTGGGTTTTTTTTAGTAATAAATTTGTTTATGCTTGTTTGGTTTTATGAAAGGTAGAATGGCTTTAGTTAAAAAAAACTCTGTTTCTTACTTATTACAAAATTTTCTCGTCTCTTCTATCAAACTGTTTATTATTAAATATAAAAGAATTACTTTGAGAAATTAAGCTAGTTATATGGCATATAGTACAGCTAGACTATTAAAGAACACGGCGGTAGTGAGTCTTGGCGAATCCTTTGAAAGTTCTTTGAGGAGCCTGTTCTTGATGTAATTATGCTTTATTATGGTCACCACACTCGCTGCGTGATCGTCTGAGAATGCATCTTATATGAATCATATTTCCAGGAAATTTTATAAATGGTATATATATATATATATATATATATATATATATATATATATATATATATATATATATATATATATATATACTTTTTAGTAAAAAAATGTGCAAGCGTTCAAGGATTTTGGTCATTGAAAGGATTCCAAGAGGCACAAGTTCAAATACCGCAACGTTCATATATTTTCTAAATAAGTATTTTTCTATAATTTTCTTCATTTGTTATATAGATATACGCTGTGGACTCGATTCCCACTTGAAGGAATTTAATCTTTTAAGTGGTAATGACAGTCAGTTAAATTTAAACTCAGAAATGGATGGTGTGTTTGTTATGGAGTGTCATATCACTATTTTCTCTATGCGTACAAGTATTTCTTCAAATTCCTACGGAAGCAACATTTTTCAAGCAATCAACGATACCCAGTTTTATTTTCAAAAATAAATAGTTATGTATTGCAAATTTTGATGTATATATAAAAATAACTACGAGTATATTCATACATCCGCTATACAAGGTCGGTAGAAGCGAGAGTTTAGCTATAATCTGTATGTATGTATATATTTTAAGTAGACCGTGAAGAGACCTCAGTCTGAGAGGGACTAATTCCAGTAATTGCTGACGCTTTGAAGCAAATCGCGGGGAAATTAAACAACGCTTGAGACGACAATGTATTTAGATATAAACATAATATATTAACATAGAGGCGTTTTGTTCAGAGGTCTGCTGAGGCTTAGAGGCACAAGTGTATGAATGTGCATGCCTTAGCTTGTGGGTTCGATTCGAATTTAAGGGAAAATGGGAACTTTATATGGAAACTATACCAGGATTTGAATTCCGTTTCATATATATTATATGTTTTATTATAGCATCTTATTTATTTATAGAATTTTTTTGTTTTGTTAATTATCTAGTATTAAGACTCTATCTATGGATAGATAGATACTGTTTGTGAGGTACCAGACTGTTGAAATTTTTACACATTATGAATTTTTGATCCCGCTATAACTACTAAAACACAAAATAAAATAAAAATTCTACAGATATTATCTTTATGGACAGCGTGTGCGAGGCCAACTCGTATTTGACCAGTTCTTGTTTTTATACATTCTCACACGTTATTACTAAGCATATATTAGTTTTAAAATATGTGTATGTCTCAATTTGACACAATTGCACAAACCTTGACAATAAAGGGACGGCCTTGGTTTCTGTAACCACACTAGGATTTTTTTCTAGTAAGAATACGCCCAGCCATGAGCTTTTTCACTCAACACTGGAATGAACCCGCAAACATTCCATTCACAATCAAACTCTATCCACTTGTAAAACGATGGCAAACAAATTAAAAAGCCATTACAAGAAGATTCTTATATAATCCTAAAAAAACCACATTGCCCTAAATAAATCTATCTGACCCGCTACCAGGTGACAAGCATAAAAATATTTTCTCACGGAAAAACGAGAATTACGTCAAAACTTTTCACGCATCCCTCACTTATATTAGGTAAAAAGGGGGGGTTAACACCCACCACTATTATATATTGAAGGATTTTGCATAGTCACAAACTATCGCTTGACCCCTGTTGAATGGATTACAAATATAATGGACTAAATATTGGATTTATATTTCAAATCTTTTGTAGAAATGCTTTGAGAAAATGATATTTGTTTACTATCTAGCTATTAAGGACGGTCGTGGTGCTGGCATGATGGTGTGGACTCTGGATTCAATTCCTAATAAAAAAAAGGAATCTATAGTTATAATAAATGTGTAACTGATCGCTGTCTTTACATGACAAATATACTAAAAACCATGTTATAAGGGAGCTTCATTAATATAATCGAGCCCAAAACAGTAATTCTTAATTATTCTTCTTTGCTTCTATGTTGATCTGTTTAATTGTGCATTTGTACGCAATAATGATAGAAACGCCTAACCACGTTCAAATGTACTTTTACACCATTATGTCATGGCATAAATTTACATCAGTGTAAAATATTTAGTTCGACAAAATTCGATGTTTAAATTTAAAAGTTTATTAGAAAAGTCACGTGTATTTAATATGTTCATTTCCTTATACTCGTAACGAGGGAAAGCGCGGCGTTAAGTACCGCCACTCCATACGCAATACTTCCAGAATTCAGTGCAAAGTGGAGAGAGGTAGTGTCTTAATAGGAACGGTATTTTTTAACACTAGGTTCCCAAATTCCCTGTGCTTTGCTATGTGCCATGCTATACAGCGTGAAGTTAGATACGAGTATTTTCTGATTAAATTAAATCCTCAATCGTAGTGACAGAGGTATAGCTTGTGGCTCTAAATGTGATTATTATGAGTTCGATCCATATTTGGGAAAAGAAAAAATAATACTTTAATTTCTCGTCTACTACACATTTTAAATGAAATATGTCAAACTACCGCCAACGATTTCTCACTTGCCTCACGTATTGCCCTAGATTTCTGAAATGGAATTGGATTTCCAAAAATGTATAGAAGTAAATATAGGTGATTAATCTGGGCAAAAGAGTACCATTTAAAATTATTTTTTAGATTTGCGTCTAATCCTCGGTTGACCTTCGAAAACACATAAGTTAGTAAGTTCTTCTAATATGATACTACAGAGCGGATAGAAAGGAAAAATGGAGCCTGGACGCTTTATTGTTCTCTATTCCTTAAAAGTTGAAAAAGTGCACAAAAAAATCAAAAAATGGGTGACATATATATAAAATCGCTTTATACGATATAGAGTGGACTCTACGGAACATTTCATTTTCAATATTTCAAATTTTTCATTTGTTTTCATATGCCCGCTTCAGGATCACAATTTTCAGGTAAAAAAATATATATATATTCACGTACAAATCGTCCTAGTAACGTTGAAAGCTTCTAAAAATTGAAGTGGACATGTCACCGACCGATTCGTCAATATGTTCACATTTTTTTAAATATTATATTTCAAAGTCGTTTGCCGGCATTTCAGATAGTTTTCTGTTTTATCTATATGTATCTACATTCTTTTTAAACTAAAAGTCAAATTATTGTTTTTTTATTAGCTTCACTAATCACAAATGAAATATATTGTAAATAAACACAGTTTTAACGCACTGCCGAAATTTTCGTACATTGCGTATTAAGTTGGTTGGTTGTTGGAACTTAACGCCGCGTTTTGTCTTGTGTGTATTAGAGATATTTCATTTTCGAGTAAAAAACGAATCCACAACGATCGCATTACAAAATTCAATAAATAATACCACAAAATACATTAAATTTTATACGTAAATCAAGTGAAATCAATAAACATACCACTTTACGACAGTCTTGGTTTCACAACAAATAAGAATATATTAACGAGTGCTAACCGAAAAGCGAACAAGTAGAAACGGAACGCTAAATGCTGAACAGCTACAAAATTAATGTATGACATTCGTGTCGTGTGGATGTCTGTGTCAGGGCCTGCGGTCTGCGGGAAGCGAATTTCTGTATTTTAAAACGTGTGTCGCGTTTTAATTTTTAACTTATTTTTGCCTTATTCGTTGATATTTGCTTAAAATATGTCCTGTATTATAGGAGGGAGTTGAGAACTTAATGGAAATGGAGGGATTGATGAAGGTATTGCGTAACTCAACACCGTGGTTTATCTAGTTTATAAAAGCAAGGTAATAAAATTAATTAACTGGTTGAGAATTGAACCCCTAACTTCCACGAATTCAGATATTTTTTATGCAGTCATATATTTTCTTTATTACAATTTACATTTTCACAAAATCTTACTAAGTTTGACTAGGTTTTTGCAAATCTTTAATATAAATACATTTAATGTTTCACATCGGATCCCAGACCTATTGTATCGACGGTGAAAGCTGATCCTAGGGATTATTTCATTTGAATAAGCTCCAATTTTCTCTTATATAAGGTCTAGATAAATATTGATAATAAGATTTAACTTTGCTTATAAGGTGCTTACAATAGTCTATTAAGGAACAAAAGCGTTGAAAAATAATGAATTATGCTTAAATATAAAAGAAAATTACGTATGTAGCTCATATTTAGATTTTTTTAAACTAGAGCATAGCAGGTACACAGTGGAAACCTGGAAACGTAGTGTTAAGACACTCCGTTCTTGAACCATTACGTATCGAAAGGCAGAAATTAACGCCACTCTTTGCTTCAAAATTAAAACATTAAATAAATAATTTATGCATTACTTACAAAATAGACATTTTTTGCATATATTTGTAGCGCTGTAATGATTTAACAAGCCTGACGGCCTCAAGACAAAAATAAATAAAAAATGAAACAAACGGAGCAAGAGCCTATTATAAATATTTACTTAGAAAATCACACTGTCACTTTTTCTTAAGTCGGTGTCAGCCAAAACATTCAATAACAAGGTTTATCTAAGCAATTTTGATCAAATATTTCTACAACAAAACTACACATACGCAAAAAAATGAATTCTTATTGAGATTTCCTCGAAGGAATTAATAGTTTACACTGTTGAACTCCGCCACCTTATAAATCAAACCAATGAAAAGTGAGTGCATGGGAAACGGAGTGTCTTATCACTAGATATTTTGCATACCCCGCTATAAGCGGAATACAGCAGAATATATTTTATTTTAGCTTCACGCTGTATCCCGCACATGGCAGGGTAGGTAGATGGAACTTGGGTAACTAGTGTTAAGACACTCCGTTCCCCACTTTCCACCGAATCCGAGGCATAGCGTGTTGGGTGGCGGAACTCAACGCTGCGTTTAGCCTCGTTACCAGAGCGAAGAAATGAAAACATCAAATATTTTAATTGAAAATATAAAATATTTCATTTCCTCGAGCGGTAATTGAATCCACAACCTGTCGGTTACAGTCATATTTTTATGTAAATATGATATACAAGTACCGCAATTTCAAATAGTCCGTACACAACTTTAGAAGTAAAAATAAAAATGATTATAACAAAAACAACCGTCTCAAGCTTTGAAAGCGCGACCATTATCTTTCTTTCCATCGTTTGATGTTCGACACATGATCCAGTTAGCATTGTTATTCTTTTATTTATTTATTTTTGTATAAAAAGGCTAAGGTTATAAATATATAGCGCTGTTTCTCTCGCTATTTTTCACATACAGGAAGAAAGCAAGATAAAAACACTCCGTTTCTCATTTTCCGCCCTATTTTGGAAATCAAATACATTTTATTCTTGCGAGTGGGTATCAAACTCAAAACCATAGCATATACAAACTCTATAAATTTTCGCGACGGTCGTAGATAAAAATCAAAAAAAAATAACTTGTCTAAAACGTTTTAATCAATAGATATTTCTGTAAAGCCACTTCGTATAAAAGTGACTTTAAAGCGGCAATAGCGGAATCAAAAAAGCCACAAAAATATTTTTATTGAATATAAAAAGTTAAAAATGTACATATAAGGCCTTGGTTTTGAGGCCGGTCGCGCAGGGGCACAAGCGTGCGACTGTCAACAGATTGTGGATTCGTTTCGCATTCAACAAAACAAAATATTCAATACTTTCATTTCTTCGCTCTAGTAACAAGACAAAGTGCGGCGTTGGGTTCCGCCAATAAACCCTTAAAATATTTGGCAGCTTACTTACGAGATATAGCGTGAAAAAGATGACTCGATAAGTAGAAAAAGTAGAAAATCCTTTTTAGAATGTAAACAAAATGCAGTACACTGTGCAAAGAACTTTGCAAAACTTATTTAGTTCGGACAAGTTAGAAGAACTTTCTATTTAAAACTTGTATGTAAATATTTAATAACATAGTTGCACAGTGCTTTATTTTAAAATTCTCGCTGTATTTCGCACATAGCATAGCAGGCAGAGAAAACTTGTGGACCTAGTGTCAAGACACTCCGTGTCCATTAAATTACTTCCATTTTTCACCGAATTTGAGGCACGGTGTGTAGAGAAGCGGAACTCAACGCTGCACGTGCCTCTTTACCGGAGTGAAGAAAGAAAAATATTAAATGTTTCATATGTTCAAGTCAGATTTTACCACATCTTGTCACATTTAGAGTCGGACCCTTGTTGATTTCAATCAATAGGATAGGATATAGGATTTAATATACATATTAAAAAAGAACATAAAATAAAAAAAAAGTAAGCCCTAAATTTAAAGTTTATTTCTAATACTACGAGAACAGAGAACTCTTTATTATAAAAGATACTTTTCATTACAAATTTGATTATATATTACTTAAAACTATACTTAGGTGAAAGATTTTTTATGGGAAAGACAAGGGAAAGAAAGTAAAGGTCATGTTAAA
>DWMZ01004442.1:0-11720 GCA_018249855.1 Eueides tales michaeli
TGCCTAGCAGCCACACACCGGTCCCCTTCACGACAGGCCCCAATGTAATTGTTACTTTGTACTAAATCACTTTCACAGTTTTTTTTTCGCATGTCAAAATTATTATATAAATAGTTTGATTCTTATGTATAAGCTATATTACTGTACAGTTCTAACTAAACCTGCTCAATAACGCTTGCGTAAATGTGAAACAAACATCCAACCTCAATAGCTTTTACATTTATAATAGAATAGTAGAATAAATAACGACGCTGGATAACATCAAAAATAAAAAATATGCCTTGTTAATAGAATAACATACCAAAAATCCAACATAATGTGCGCCGTTGAGTCCCACAGTCAGGGTCAACATGATGACAGCGAGCGGCAAGTGTCCCGCAGGGATGTAAGACAAGCCGAGCAACGTTGCTGCTGGACCCCAGAACGCTATACAAATAATTGTATACAGAAATAACAATGAGAGCCTGAGTTGAGGTTTGTCGTGGCGCAGCGGTACAAGCGTTGCCTGTAACCGACAGGTTCTGGGTTCGATCCCCAGTCGAGGAAATGAAATATTTAATATTTGCAATTTAAAAATTTAATGTTTTCATTTCTTCGCTCTGGTATTAAGGCAAAACGCGACGTTGAGTTCCGCCACTCAACACGCAATGCCTCAAAAATCGGCGGAAAGTGGGGAACGGAAGTGGAACGGATTGTCTTGACACTAGGTTCCCGGGCTCCCTCTGCCTGCCCTGCCTTGTGCGGGATACAGAGTGAAGCTAAAAAAAAAACAGAAATAACAGTAAGTATGGTGGCAGGGTTTTGCACAGGGGCACGAGGGTGTGTTAGCGTGACATATTGTGCGTTTCATTTCAATTCGACAAATATTAAAAAATATTTATAATTTTCAATTATTCGATCTGATAACAAGACAAATCGTGGCGTAGAGTTGAGAATTAAGTGGTAAGAGCGGAACAAAACGGAGTGTCTTGACACTAGGTTACTAAGTTCCTTCTGCCTACCCTGCCATATGCGTGATACAGCCTTAGCTAAAAAAAAATATTTATTTCATTATTCATTATTCATTTCATCGTTTTGCTTTAATTAATCGATTCGATCTTAGATTGTTATGGCAGAAGATGCTTTAAAGTCACGGTATCTCTAGTTTATGCCCAATTTTCTCCAGTTATATTGATGTTGTGGCGGAATTCAACGCCGCACTAAGTCTTGTTACCAGAGTGGGGGAACGAATAATCACAATTCACAATTTTAAGATATAATTGTAACAAAACATTCGATATTTTTTCATTCCATTTGTCTGACTATTATATCAACTGTCAGACGAATGCCACATTACCACCACCCGGTACACCCGTGACCAAGGACTACTGTAAAGTGTTCAAAACGTCGGGTTTCCAAAAATGTTTAAAAGTCAATATACGCGATTAATCCGTATCAAAGTGTTTCATTTAAAATACTCGTAGTAGTTACTTACCAATGGTATTGAAAATTTTCCTGGATGCAGCAAGAGATAAAATATTTCTATTGACAAGGAACTCGGCAGTCCAGCTGAAGATGAAACTGAGCACGTACATGGCGAAATATGGTAACGCTGACAGGAAACCGCTCTATTATTGTAAAAAAGAAGTATATATCAGTTATCAACATTATCAGTAAAGGAGCCGGACAATTGTTTTTCTTAAGCTCCGAGAAGAGATATATATTTCTAATAAGTACAGAAGGATCGCGTTGAGAAGCACGCAATTACGTCATCCAACAGTTCTATTGGTCAAAATGCATTGTAGGAAATAGAAATCAATTAGAAATTATAATTATATTTATATTAAAAATTTTGACGTCGTTTTTAAAGTTTTGAACGAATATCAGGAAAATAGTGTTTGCGTGGTTTATAAAAATATTATAAAAAATAATTGTTACATAACACTCATTTTCTATCAATCAAAAGAAAACAATTTAGAGATGTTATAAAATGTTTCAACATTTTATGTTTTTTTTTAATTATAGCTTATGTCAAATAAAATTTTAATTAAATAAAAAACTACATTCAGACGGCTTCATGTTACATGACAAATAAGACATATGTATATCAGACACCTCTTGACTGACAGATGGACAACAAAATGATCCTATATGGGATTAGTTTTGTTTTTTTGGGGTACGGAACCTTAAAAATAGACTTTGCACTTACGCTTTTTATATCCACTCCCAATACTTTATCCATATAAGAAGGCATTTCAGTCAACAAAGTCCAAAACCCAAGACTTTGGCCGCTATGTGCAAGCAGGATGGACCAAAATGGTAGGGAAGTCCAAATACTTTTCCACGGAGTTGCCATTTTCTGTAACCAAATATACAGGAATAATATTTTGTTTCAGTATTTTTTTTATTCAGCCCTTTAAAATTTATGAAATTTAGGGAGTCGACAGTAAATGGGGAATGAAAGTATCCTAGTGGACGTGTCAGTGACAGTGTTTTAAGACTAGGTTTCGACTAGTTAATTCTGTTTATTATAACCCTTTTCTAGAAGGAAAAATTGAAAATCATTCATATTTTTTTGTTCAATAATGAATTCATTTAAAAAAATATATATTTTTATTGATAAATAATAAAAATTACCTTTTGTTCACTTATATCTGTAGATCCAGCATTGCATTCAATATATTTCATTTCTTCTTTAGTAATCCACCTACTAGTACTGGGCGTAGAAGCCCCAAATATAAACCAAAGAATGGACCAGCCCAAACATGATGCACCAGCTACGTAGTAAACTGAAGGCCAACCAAATTTACTACCAGATAATAGTCCTGCCACCATCATTTCTATTATCGTTCCTAATTGTGCACCTGCCGAAAAACAAAGTACAAACTTGTTAGAACAATATATAATATTCTTATTATAGGCAACATTAAGCACATACGGATACCATTAAATATAAATTATCCTATGATTGTTTCGTATTTTACTGACTTGCTTCCACCCGTGATTTCGTTTGTGTGTAAATAAAGCTTAAACCAAAGATAATGAAAAAAATATTTTATTATTGGTATTACTTATAAACCCCTAATTAAATATTGTTTTCACGAAACTCCTCAATTACTAAGACTCACAGACATTTTTAGACGAGAAATTGGTTTCAATTTGAATTTAGATTTAAATTTATCTTATAGGTAGATTTAGATGTAGAGGAAAGCACAAAGTCAGGATTTTTGAAAATTAATTCGAAAACCGGAAAACCGATATTTTACATTTTAAAGTTTGCACTAAAAAAAAGCAAGTTTTTGAGCAAGTGCTAACTTAAAAAAAAAACTATAAATTATACTCAGGATAAGGATAAGTGAAATTATGTGTGTCAAATTTTATCGCGTATATTAGAACATTTTATAATTGAATAACTCAAATGAAAATGAAAATGATATTAATAAAATGCTCATACCAGAATACACAATAGTGCCCATTCGGCTTCGTTCAGTAACCGGCGACCACTGTCCAAGTATACCATGAAGACTTGGATACAAAATGCCCTGAAATAGCCCCATTAGAATTCTGCAGGCACATACTGCTTGCCAATCACCCTGTAATTATAATTAGAAAAAAACTTATTGTGAAGCATTTGTGATAATAAAAAGAATAATTAGCGGTCATTTCCGCTGGTCTAGATTCTATACATATGAATGTATAACAATGCATTTTGTAGCAACGTTTTACAAATTATTCTTGCCCAAATTCGAGACACGACGTATTGGAAGTTGGAAGAAGAATCATATTTGTGTATCAGAGGGAAAAAATGAAAACGATTATTTCTCCTAGAGAGGATTGCTTTATTTAGCCTAATGAACAGAAAAACCTAGTCTTAACACCATTAATACATTTCCGTTCCCCAGTAAACTTTTGAGGTATTTCGTGTTGAGTAGCGGAACTCAACGCCGTCCTTTTTCTCATTATCAGAGCGATGAAATGAAAATATTGACTATTTAATACCTCCAAGTGGATTTGAACCCACAACTGCGTTTACAATTATTCACTTGTATCGCTGCGCCACGAAGATTTACATAAAATAAATATTATTTATTTTTATTCCATTATTATTACAAAATTTACTAAAATCAAGAATAATATAAACTTATCATCCATCCAAATCAAACTTGGCCTATATACAAATTGAGCCCATCAATTTTATTTGCCAGAACTCAGAAGGGTTAAGTGAAGATTTAAAACGCTTGATGAGAATCTCTTTACAAATTACACAAATTTGTCGTATTACGCCCGTAGCTCGGGTATAATGTATTTTATCTTTTCTCATTCTACTTTCAATTGATTGGTACTTGGTTATATTAATGTCTGGTTAGATTTGCGAAAGGTCACTCTCCACATCTGAATATATTTGGCCTTTTACAGTTAATTTTTTGTAGTAAAATAAAAGGATAAGTAAAAAGAACATAATGTACAAGACAAAATAGTACGATTTGTACTAAATTTAAAAACATAAAAATTTGAACGAAGCAAGATTTGAAGAAAACTTCCAAGCACCCTGACCAACTTCCTCTTCCCGTTCTCACCAAACTACATTGAAATTCTTATACGCTTGTTAAAACTTAATTATGTTGTTAGCATCTCTATAGGGAGATTTTTACAAATTTCCGACCACGAGACAATTTGCGAAAATTTGTAAAAATCTCCCTACAGAGATACTTATAACATAAATAAGATACTCCGTTCTGTGTCTCACTTTCCGTTAAATTTGAGGCATTACGTGTAAAGTGACGCAAATAAACGCCGCGCTTAATTCTATTACCAGAGTCAAAAATGAAAACATTAAATATTTAATTTGAAAATATTCAATTTTCTCGAGCGCCACGACGGGCTGCTTTACGAATTTTCTTCTTTACGAAATTTTTAGGATCTCTGGTTGGTGATAATTAATAAAGTATAACATAAGTTTAAGCGAAAGCTTTATTAAATGAAAACTCACCTTTTCTGCTGCGATAGGCACAAACATATTAACCACTCCGGTGACTACCATAGACACGAGTACCAAGATCCTACCGCCGAATCTCCCCGCTATCATGCCAGCGGGAATTTGAAGTACAATGTAACCCCAGAAGAACGAAGAAAGTATTGTATCTTGTATCGATTTGCTCCAGTCGAATACCTGTAATATATTTAATATAATAAATAAATCTTTATTTTTAAATTTAAATAAATATGAGGCCGTCGCATGTCATAGGGGCAAAAGCATGGAAATTTGAAATTGTCGCTTATGAGTTCATTACTGGAGTAAACCCGTTTCGTCTTCATGTAAATTCTATCTCTTGAGAGGCGTTTGAAGCCACAACCGCCGAGTTTAATGTATATGTTTTTAGCTACCACCTGTTCACCGCACAAAGTATGGTAGGTTGAGTGAACTTTAGTACCTACTGTGTACTCACTGTGGAAGCTCAGCTTCACGCTGTATCCAGCACATGGTAGGGTAGGCAGAGGCAACTTGGGAACCTAGTGTTAAGGCACTCCGTTCCACTTACGTTCCCCACTTTTGTATGTAACTTGACGATTCAAAAGTGTTTGTAATAGCCTAATTGAATAAAAAAAATATTTTTATTTTGACTGCTCCGTTCCTATTTAGATAATTTCATTCCCCTTTGCATGAAGAAAAACCAAACAAAATAATATTTTGTTTCTTCTTTAACTTAAAGACTTATTATTGGTTGGTTGACCTTTTTGTCTTCCGAAATGAGATTTGGTCCTGAAAACCTTTGCATTCATGAAATTCAACTAAAAGATTTACGCTTCTTTTATCATCTATGCTAGTATCTCTTGACACTACGGAAATAACACCGTTCGTTCGTTTTTAGACCACAAATGCAGTGCAAGAAATATTTTCGCGCTTTTTTTATGCTATAGACATGGCCAACAACCGTCTCCCACGGCCCCGTGTAGCACCAGGGGAGCTACAGGTGCGTTGCCGGCGTTTTAGGTGGAGGTAAACGCGCTTTTTGAAGGTACCCATGTCGTATCGACCTGGAAATACTGCCGCTGGTAGAAAATTTCTACAAAACCGCACAGTAGTGGAGTGCCACGTATCCAGATAATGTAGATGGTATTTTAGTTTGTGACGTATTGTGCGGTTAGAAAATTCGGCGGCAGGTTCCAAGTCAAACAGTTCTCCCAAACACTTCACTGTGCGTGAAGATACGTCTCTACGCTGGGCCAAAGTCCAGAGGTGAGAACAGTATTCCGTATGAGGCCGAATCTGGAACCTGTACAGGGCCAAAGGGTGTTTTGGCGTGAAATACTGTCTCGCTCTGCCGATGATCCCCAGTTTTTTCGAGGTAAACTTGACCTTGCTTTCCAGATGATCGCGATACTGGCAGTCGCTCAAAAAGCTGAGGCCCAATATACTGATGCTAAGCGCGGCTTTAAGGGGAGTGTTCCCGAAAACTGGTGATACAACAAATGGGTTTTTTTTAGCAGTTAACCCGCAGGCTTGTGTCTTCTAGGGATTGAAGTGAAGCTGGTTCTTTTCACCGCATACGAAGACATTCTTGCCTCAACGGAAGACACAAGCTGATTTCGGCACTGATCAACGTACGACGCCAGCGTTCACGGGCATGTGTTTGGAGCAAACACCGTCGATAGCGACCTTGATGCTGCTTGCACCCATTGAGAAAGCTAGCGATCCACTTGCATAAATTCTTGGGAAGCCCGTGAGATGGAAATAAGTACTTTGGTAAATGGAAAATGTAGTGTCTTAACACTAGGTTCCCAAGTTTCCACTGTCTGCTCTGCTATGAGCGGGTAACATCGTACAGCTAATAAAAAACAAAGTTTGACAGTAAAAGCCGAGAACTAAATAATATATAAACACTAAATATGTATGGGTACTTACTGTAAATCCATAATCATTTGGTTTCGTCATCCCCAGTATAGCAATGCTCATACTGACCCTCGTCGCGTAAGACACGACGGTCGCCAGGAATAAAAGAAATATAATGATGTGGCGCATTCCAAGCAGTGTGTCTGCAACAATATTTGTTATTTTTAGCATATTTCATATGTACACTGTTAGGACAGTAATATACTTAGTAGCAGGATTTGAAACCGTGTTATAATCATTCAAGAGATGGCGCGGCTTCATTTAAGTTAATTTCTTATTAACAAAGTAATATCTATTTTTATATAATTCTATATGCTCCATATAAATGTAATTGTTAAAAGTTCCATTTCACTCTCGATTCGAGTGAATGATTGTATTAATTTTAATACGTTTATATAAACTTATTTGCAAAGGGGAACAGAAAAAAAATGACGATAGGATAAATTGCGGTGCTGAGCACCGCCACTGATCATGAAAACTGTCCATGGGATACGGTGCGGTGCGGTGAAGCGAAAATAAAGTATCAATTTCATAATAATTAAATATAAACATTCATTAGGGTTTCCATTGTCTTCGCTCGAAGTTGAACCCTCATCAAACGCTATATCAAATGCTGTCACGTACGATGATACATTACACGTTACTAATTTGAAATATCCATTCATCTAGTGACGTGACGTGTCCATTGAGTTGGTATCTGTGAAGACTGTTGTGACTCAGTTGTAGAGTTTGCGATACAGTTTTGGATTCAAATTTTAAAAATTAAGTGAATTTGAGGCTGGCGTCTGTCGTGGCGCAGGGACACAAGCGTGTGACTTTAAACGCAAAGGTTGTGGATTCGATTCCCACTAGTTTTTTTATTAATTTTTTTTTTAATCCGCACAACTTGTGCTAACACACTCCATTCCATTTTCGTTCTCCATTTTCCGCCGAATTTGAGGTATTGCGTGTTGAGTGGCGGAACTCAACGCCGCGCTTTGCCTTATAGCCAGAGCGAAGAAATGTAACTTAAATATTTAAATTGAAAATATTAAATATTTCATTTCCTCGACTGGGGATCGAACCCAGAATCTGTCGGTTGAACAGTCACACGCTTGTGCCGCTGCGCCACGAAAGACCTCAAATTCCCACTAGTAGAAATGAAATATATAGTATTTTCAATTTAAATACAAATGTTTTCATTTCTTCTCTGGGAACAAGCCACGCACGCCACACAAGTTCGCCACTCAACACGCAATGCCTGGATATATCATAATAGGAACAAAATTAACACAAGGTTTTTATTTTCCTTCTGCCTATTTTGCTGTATGCGGTATACAGTGTTAAGTTTAAAAAATATTTTTCAAAAGTTCTACACTCTTTTATTTCTACTTCTGTTTTAATCATAAATAAATAACAATGTGAGATCTTCGTGGAGCACAACTAACTAAGTTAACTAAATTATTTTTAATATTTTTTGAGTGATATTCCACACTTAGAAAATAAATATACTAAATTAAAAAACGTATCAGAATTTGAACGAAGCAAACGGAGCTTGGACGGTTTCCAAAGAGGCGTCAAATCCTGCTTCATTCATATTTTTATACGTTTTTAAATTTAGTATTTTTCTTTCCTAAGTGTGGAATAACACTTAAAAATAGTAAAGTATTTAATAAATAGCATGGGTAGTGGGCTATGGGTAGTGGAAATTCGTAAAAAAATCTCCCTACAGAGATGCTAACAACATAAATAAGTTGTAACAAGCGTATAAAAATTTCGACGGAGCTTGGTGAGAACGAATGGCTTAGTTGGTCAGAGTGCTTAGACGGTTTCCAAAGAGGTGCGGGTTCAAATTCTGCTTCATTCAAATTTTTATACGTTTTTAAATTTAGTAAATTTAGTATTTAACTAACTTAACTTTTTGGTCTATTGCGCTACATGCAATACAGAGTTATTGTAATGGTTTTATTTATTTTTATTCAGAAAAAATTCAGGTCACCGAATAATATTCTATGATGAACCTTCATTATATAGTAAGTTATAGTTATGTTTAGAATTGTTCATTAATGATTTATTTTGGTTTCATAATTTTTTTTTTGGTTTCATAATTTCTCTCTCCTTTTCATTGATTTCCGATTTTATTTATATTTTTTCATTCATAGTATCAATTTAGCTGTAAATCTTTGTAAGAAATAATAAATATGACGCAGATATTTGAATTTATATTCGGCGGAAAGTTTCTTTCTATTTAAAAAAAATCCTCAGTATGTAGAAACGAAGCCTGGATTGCACTGCGCTAATTAACATGCTGTTGTATAACAAACCTCCGTAACCGAAGAAATAATTTTCATTTATATATTATTCTTATAATATTTCGAGAACTATCGTGGCGCAGCGGTAAAAACATGTGACTAGAACCGACAGATTGTGGGCTCGATACCCACTCGAGGAAATGAAATATTTAATATATTGAATTTAAATATTTAATATATTGAATTTAAATATTTAATATTTTTACTTCTTCGCTCTGGTAACAAGGCAAAACGCGGCGTTGAGTTCCGCCGCTCAACACGCAATGCCTCAAATTCAGCGGAAAGTGGAGAACGGAAGTGGAACGGAGTGTCTTAACACTAGGTTCCCAAGCGCCCTCTGCCTACCCTGCCATTTGTGGGATACAGCGTGAAGCTATATAATATTTTCTGTTAAAATAAATGTGTAAGTTCTTTTTAATCATCAAATGAACATTTTTCTGGTTCACAAGACGATTCTGCTGATAAGAACCGGCTAGAAATTTAACATTTTCTCTTTTCAATGTCAATGTTACATTTAATTATTACGTAAAAGAACAGCTAGCCTGCGTGACATTCATTCAAAATTAATTCTGACAGTTTTTATCCTTTAATAATATTAATTACGTGAATAACTCTATCACAATATAAGGATAACTTCACAAAACTGTGTGATATATCACATTTTTTTAATAATTGAGGCCCGTCGTGGGTCAGCGGCACAATTGTGTGATTATAACCTACAGGTTGTGGGTTCGATCCCCACTCGAGGAAGTGATTAATATTTTAATAATATTTTGATAATAATATAATGTTTAAATAGAAACTATTACATAAGTAATAGTTTCTATTTAAACATTCAATGTATTCATTTCATCGCTCTGGTAACAAGGCAAAAAAAACGCGGCGTTGAGTTCCGTGACTCAACACGCAATGCCTCAAATTCGGCGGAAAATGGGGAACGGAAGTGGAATGGAGTGTGTTTACAATAGGTTCCCAAGTTCCCTCTGTGTGAAGGTAAGAAAAAAAAATAATTGTGTGATACATAATTCATTCTAAGTGCGTTAAGTAATCATGACCAATAAATTTTACAGTATGTTGGCTACATCTAAGATATTAACGTGAAGTATCCTATCCCGTAACGTTCCTCAATAAATGGACTATCCAACATAAGAAAAAATCCGATAGTAAACATATCAGTTAAAGGAAATTAAATATTTATTATTATCAATTTAAATACTTATTGTTTCATTAATCCGTCCAAGGCAAAACGTGGCTTTGAATTCCACCAATTTAACACGCAACTCCTCGAATTTAGGTTCCCAAGTTCCCCCTGTCTACCCTGCCATGTGCGGGATTCAGCGTGAAATTGTAAAAAGAATGTATATAATAATAATTAAAATCAGCAGTTCCCGAGATTCGCGCGTTCAACCAAACTTTTCATCACTCGCTCATTCATCATTTCTCGATAGCAATTGATATAGAAATAAATTTACCATCACACAATATATAAAGCTCAATAGTATAATTAAAACATACCGTGATCCTTTCTATACTTCTCAACTCCATCTATATAACAATTTTTACTAATAAAATTTTTATAAACCATTTCTATAACAAAACACGAATTGTATATTCAATAAAAATTAACAATAACACTTTAATGTGATTAAAAAAACGCAAATTTCTTTCGGCAATTCAAACCAAATTGATATAATTTTATGATTTTTTCGATAACAATGATAATATAATATAATGGCTTCGATAATAATTATGTATTTACAATTAGATAGATTGCTTATCATTTTTTTGAGGCCTGTCGTGGCGCAGCGGCACAAGCGTGTGACTGTAACGGACAGGTTCTGGGTTCGATCCCCAGTCGAGGAAATGAAATATTTAATATTTTCAATTTAAATATTTAATGTTTCATTTCTTCGTTCTGGTAATAAGGCAAAAGCGCGGCGATGAGTTGCGCCACTCAACACGCAATGCCTCAAATTCGGCGGAAAGTGGGGAACGGAAGTGGAAGGGAAGTGGAATGGAGTGTCTTTACACTAGGTTCCCTAGTTCCCTCTGCCTACCCTGCCTGCGTGAAGCTGAGCTTATCATTTTTATCTTTTCAAAATTATTAACTTAGTCGTAGCCCACGATATTATTGCGAGGACTTTAACGGCCTGAAAGAGAAAAGAGCAGGTAAAGCTTAGGCAATTTATTGGTAGGTATAAAAGTATCGCACATTACCATGGGTCCATTCCGTTCGTGGTTGAAAACGGGCTTAAAATGTAAAAAGAATCTAGAAATCTAAACTTTAAAAAGCAATAACATCCTAATCAATATCAATTTTAGGTAATTTCGTCCATATGTTGCTTGCCAATTACTTAGTAACGAAGAAGTTGCATATTGGAATATGTACAAAGACTTACAGACGTGAAAGAAAATGAATAAAAACATGAAGGACGCAGTGGCGTACAAAGCTGATGATAGTAAATATATTAGAATAAAAGAGTGTTCTTTTAAGGACCCATGTCGTATTGAACTCCGTTAAAGGCAGGCCATTGGGGTATGAACGAGGCAGTTGGGTG
>DWMZ01004443.1:0-11719 GCA_018249855.1 Eueides tales michaeli
TATATATATATATATATATATATATATATATATATATATATATATATATATATATATATATATATATATATATATATATATATATATATATATATATATATATATATATATATATATATTGTGTAATTACACGCATGTATGTTATGTATGTTTTTAAGTTCAATATTAGAATATACTTCAAAAATGTCTACCGCGATGACGCGATGACATATTTTTTATATAAAAGTAAAATACAATTATAAATTATGCTAAACTCTAATAATAAATGAAAATATAGAAAACTGTTCTAACCTTGTAGCATTCCATTTTCGCTAAGTTGTTTGTAATTATACGTAGTAAGATTAGTGCACATTGCAGAAACTATCTTGTACTGTGATTATTACGTTTAACAAGAAGTACTAAAGACGCAATTCAGCAAGCTTTGTACGTAAGCTACTATATATTTCTATGTATTTGTACATTAAACAGTTAACATGTTTCTATTACCGAGATGGTTTTGAATTGAAATTGTACGCTTATTCTTAAAAAAGTTGTTGAAATAATACTGGATAAATTAAAATATGTCTATTAAAAATAAATAAAAAAACACTGCACGTAAACTCATCATCCTCCATATTTTATATCATCATAAAAGCAAATGAAGCGGTGTCGATCGAAGTCAACGAAGGCGCAACCGTCAAATCTTGTCCAATGTGCAATTTAATAAAATAAATTTACCCCATTACACGTGTGGCTCATATATATAATTGTAATGTGATTGATATAAAGTTCAATAAAACGGCATAAAAGCTATCCATCTTGTAAATTGACAAGCAGATGCATTGCACTTAAGTCGTTAGTACTTTATGTCCTGCAATAAATGATGGAAATAGATGAGAGTGCAGTGCCAGGAACATGAACACACACATTATGTAAACAAGAATATATGTAAATAATAATAGTACTTATAGGATAAGCCTATGAAGAATTTAGTATATATTCATACAGTAAACGTACGCACATGTAAGTATATATTATATAGTACATATGTAAATGATGTTATGTTATATGATAAGCGGCATGCGGTTGTAGGTTCGATTTCTATTCAGATTAAGTCCAAATTCTTATACGCTTGATACAACTTAATTATGTGTAAAATAATAAAAACATTTAACACATAGCATTCTGAACTAACAACATAACATAAATTAATAAAATAATAGCGCATAAGAATTTGGATATAGCTTGACGAGAACATATGGCTCAGTAGCCACAGGACTTGGACGGATTACACAAAAATGCGGGTTCAAATCCTCCTAGGCAAGTAGGTAACTTATTAAATTTCCACTTTACATGCATAAAAGGAATAATGGACCAAAAAGTCATTTTTCAACATCACAAACATAATATGCTTTTAAGATATGCATTTTTCTAAAGTAAATCTGAGCAAATATTCTCAAATTACGTAGAGCTTTTCAAATGACGTTGCCATTACCTGTAAAGTGAGCATTCACGTAGCTACTAAGTTAACGAAAATTGTACTTCAAGGTAAAACGTGTTTGCTTTGTAGTTATTCAAAAAAACCTTAATAAAATGAAAATACGAATTTTAAAAAGCACTCTTTGTAATGTTTAAAATTTCTAACAAGTGTCACAATTTTCACTTCAGGAGAAAAACAGATGAACAATTCTATAGAAAAAGAGAATATTTATTTTCAATTCAAACAATAGCAAACAGATCCATCCTCGAAGAATGAGATAAACTAAACACGCAATGCCTTAAATTTGGCAGTTTTAAATTCACACTGCCTGGCAGGAAGCTAGAAAATGCTTAAAAGTGGCAAAGTGAGTACTTTTATAATTAAGTGAGAAAAAAATAAAAAATAAGCTAATTGCTCTACTACATGTAGATTCAGTACAGTGTAACATTTATAATAAAATATTTAGTTGTTGAAGTTAAAATTCATTTTGAAGATGTTATAATAATAAAACAATCTTTGCTATAAGAATCTTTATAATTGTGCAGTGTGAAATTGAAACAAAATTGTTTTCAAATTGTTTTACTTTTCTCTCAAAATATTATGTTGAATAAAATAAGACATTAACATTAAGAATTTTATAGACAAATTTTGCTTAAATATATAATAGTGATTTTTTTAATTACAAATATTTTCCTAAAATAACGTATGCAACATTTGAATTTCCTCGTGTGAAATGTACTAAAGTAATAACCATTATTGATACAGAAACAGAACAGCCGTTTATTCCATTTATAAACTTTAGATCGTCTGACATACGTAACTACTCTTGACTCGTAACTAGGTACTTTAGATACTCCGCCATCAGATTGAAAGCGAAGCGGGTGATTGAACCATGCACTGTGCACAATATAAAACACTTTATTATTTACTACGAACGTTGTCGTTTACTGGCTCTTAATATATGCATTTAAAGTCATCTTGGACTGGTGGAACGGATATAAATATAAATGATAGCGGTGGTTGTAAGTTTAATCTTGTCTTGGGGGACATAATCAACTCTATTAAGATATTTTTTTTCTTTTCTTTTTATAACACACCTGTAGAGGAGATGAGAGAGGGAGAAATGAGAAAGAGGGAAGAATTGCAATGCATCTACTTGCTATAAAACATACGAGCGCCTTAAAATGTTCGAAAAAAAAACGTTTTGCAGTTTTTTCTACCCACTTTTTTTTAATCTATGATCCTGGTTTATTTCAGTAATTGAAACCACATGAATTTTGGTGTTTTTTGTGTTATAGAAGATAGAGTTTGAGTAAATTAAATCTAATATTACCATTACTTCGCTCTGCTGACATGGCAAAGCGGTGTTGAGTTGCGCCACTCAACACGCAACACCTTAAATTCGGTAGAAAGTGGAGAATAAAAGTGACATAATGGAAACGAAGTGTCTTAATAACTTCTATTAACCCTATCATATGCGGGGTGCAGCGTGAAGCAAAAAAAAAATAAGGTTGCGTTAACGTACAAAACTTAATGTGTAATTATTTTCATTTTCACTATACATAACAAAATAAATTACTAAAATATACTGAACTGAATTAATATTCTGTATCTGAATGCTACATATTGAAAATCTTTCTTTTCTTTTATAAATTCCACGTCTTTAGACAAAACACGAATAGACCCTTTGGTCCTGTCGAAATCATTAGCCCCTTTTAGCACGTTTTCGTTTTATGTGTTAGGTACTACATATGAGAATAGGTTAGGTTGAAACAAAGACATTTGCTGAAAACATTTTCATGCTCAGGTAACTCGCTATTGTAGTGTTTGTCAAGAAGATATATAAGCTCTTTATGTCTAATTGACTTTTAGCTGCGGCTAAGAGCTACTAGAGAATGTACTCATAATTATTTAACTACAGAAAAGACATGTTCATTTGTTTTAATTTTTAAATAACATTTACATACTACTTGTTTTCAGTAATTATCTGTTATTTTGTCACACTTTTTGTTTCAATAATATTATTTATTATTTTTGTTTACAATGACGCTAGGGGATCAAACAAAAAAAAAGAATATATCTGTATAATTTTTTTGAAAAAAAGCAATAATAGATACGAATATTTTATTTACTATATCACTACATTACAATAAAAACTATTCAGTTTCACTTGAGTGGGGATCGAGCTGACATATTACAGTCACACGCTTGTGCCACTGCACCATTGTCCTAAAGGTTTCATGTATCTTATTGTTAAATTTGCTGCAAATCATTCCTACGGGCGCTATAAGATCCTAAATGTTTCAATAATAGAACGGGTACGTTATTAAATATTCGCCACTGTTTTATAATTTAGAAAACGTTGTTTTGAAGAGGACCATAAAAAATAAATTTTCATGGTTGACATTTCCTACTTCTTATTGTATTAATGAAATGAATTCATTTTCATTTCATTTGTGTAAAGGTTTTTGTTCTCCTCTTTTATTTTTTTAAATTAAAAGACCGTTGCAATAGCTACTTCATCACGATTTTAATATTTAATAATAACACAACCTTCACCCGCACTTTGTTAAGCATATGTGTTTGTTACGAAAATGTTCTGTGACTGTGAACGACAAGTTGTAAGCGCGATCAACACTCAAGAAATATATTATTTAATATTTGCAAATTAAATATTTAATGTAAAGTGTTAAAACACTCATTTTTTTCCAACTTTCCGCCCAAGCATTGTGTTTTGATTAGGGGAACTCAACCCCACGCTTTACTCCACTACTTTACTATTACTAGAGCGAACAAATAAAAACATTAAATATTTAATTTGCAAATATTAAATAATATACCTAGTGAGGTTCCTCAGTTCCGTCTGCCTACCTGAAATTTGCCGAAATTAACTTTATGTTACGGTAAGTAAGATAAAGTTAATTTCGTAAGTAGGCTATTCCTACGCAGTTATTACTATAAACATAAAAATTACCTAAATTACTATTATATACATACATAAACTATAAGTGCTAAAAAAGTCACAATTTCTCGACCTAATTACTATAATATTTCCATTCGAAAGAGAATCAAAGTAAAGTAAAATATGCCGCCAGCTGTTGAGTAATATCTACCCACTTATTGGCTCGATTGACCCTCGTAACTTTACTTCTCAGCTTTCTATTGTAAATTTGCAAATATTTTCCAGTACTACTATTGTACTACTTTTAAAATGAAATTCCAATTTCAGCTCCGTCGTTGATTCAATCCATGTTCATTATTACGTTTGCATTTACAAAATCTGTAAGGCGTTTTGTATTCAAATAACAATGAGCTGAGATTGACTCTGCGATATCAGTAAACTTTCAGGCGTTTTTAAGGTCCCTCCAAAAGTTCCATTTCTACCGAACCTTTATAAAATCACTCTGTGGTCTGTATGTCAAGACCATTTTATAGGGGACGTTTATTAATGTAAAAAGGTTCAAAAAAGCCATTTTCAAAATGTTTATCTGTTTGTATTGTTTTGACTCATATAGATAAAATTTTGCCTTACAATGTATACAAAATGTATTTGCCTTAATTTTTTTTAGGACTAGAATGTAATGAGAGATAGAGATGATTGAGATTAGTAAATAGAATAGTGTAATACAAGCGGTCGAAGCCACGATCTGGTCACTAGTCTTCAATAAAATAATACACATATTACTAATCACTGTCACTCCTAGGATTTTTAACAATTCTCAAGGCGTTAAAAAACGGCCTCTGAAATCTACACTTGTTTCCATTGAAAATTTGATATTAGTGATTACTTTCACATTAAACATATTATTTAAATATAAAAGATAACACATCGTTCTTCTTTGTTACTTATACATAGACATATCTTTATTTGGTTATATTCTATATAGATCTCTCTACTTCATTTTTTGCCCAAAAATTAAACATTTTCCATTGTCTCATCAATACATGAAAATGGAATAGTCTTTTACCTCGAGTAGCATAATCCAACCTTGGTGGTTGGGTACCATCGTGTTTACAATCAGACGTCATCCACCGGCACCGCAATGACATTCAAATTGTATAATGTTCGCTACATTTGTATACAACAATTATCTCGACATTTTACTCTCTAAATATTGCCTAACATATGTTGGCATATCAGTGGGTAAGTCAACTGATCGAGCGATCAGTATCAGAGATTGATTTGTTTAAAATTGAAGCCGCACCGCTAAATCGTGGATCCGTTTAAATGTGTAGAAGAAAATAAATATGATCCATATAAGTAAATATGACCCTTAACTCGTGTGTTGCGATCTTACTGCAAAATTATAACCAGCCCGTACACTAAGAAGTCAACTGATCGAGCGATCAGTACACTAAATGACTTTGTATGATGACGAACGCCATCATACATAATCACTTTTTTTGTGAAACCCATAAATTATATTTATTATTTATTTCTTATACATTTTGGAAACTGACTGTTATTGTTATTACAATTATATGTATGTGTTTTTTCACAAGTTCACCGCGATGTTGATACAGTTTTTTAAGTAATAGAAGATTTCATTATAAATTATTCTAAAGTCTAATAATAAATGGAATTATAAACAAATGTTCTAACTTTGTATCATTCCATTTCCGCTAAATTATTTTGCAATTAGACGTAGTAAGATTAGTGCATATTGTAGAAACTATCTTGTACTGCTGCTTATTACGTTTAACAAGTACGTACTTAAGACGCAATTCAGCAAGCTTTGTATGTAAGCTACAATGCACTTCTAAGTATTTGTACATTTTACAGTTAACAAGTTTCTATCATCGAAACGGTTTTGAGTCTAAATTCAACGTTTATACTTGGAAAAAAATGTTATTCATGCAACACTGAATAAATAAAAGCGAATGAAGCGTTTTTCATCGTAGCGAACGGAGGCGAACCCGTCTAATTTAGTTAAAGAAATTTACTCCACCACACGTGCAGTTCATATACATGAATGTAATGTGATTGATGTAAAGTTCACTCAATAAAACGACATAAAAGCTATCCATCTTGTAAATTGACAAGCAGATGCGTTGCACTTAAGCCGTTTGTACTTTATTTCCTGCAATAAATGATTGAAATAGGCGAGAGTGCAGTGCCAGGAAAGTGAACACACACAATATATAAACAAGAATATAAATAATAATAGTACTTATTGAATAAACATATAAACAATTTAGAATATATTATTACAATAAAATTAGTATATAGTACATATGTATATAAAGAAAGTTAAGTTATATGATAATCGACATGGCGGTTATAGGTTCGATTTCTATTCAGATTAAATTGAAATCCTTACGCTTGTTACAACTTATTTATGTTTAAAAACATTTATTAATCATCATTCTCATTCAGCCATGAAAAAATATGCTTAGGTAGCGGAAATTTGTAAAGAGATGCTAACAAAAGTAAAAATTTGTAAAGAGATGCTAACAACATAATATAACTAAATAAAGTAACAAGCCTATAAGAATTTTGATATAGCTGTATAAGTACACGTGGCTTAGTGGTCAGATCTCTTCGATGGATTACAAAACGCGCGGGCTCAAATCCCTGTCGTCAAAATAAATAGATAACTTACTAAATTTAAAAACAAATTTACATACAACTTAAAATAGTAGTAAAAAATAGTCACAACTTTCCGCTACCCAAAGACAATTCGTTAGAACAATCGTTTGGCAAGAGAGAATGCTATTTGTTAAATATTTTTACTATTTTTAAAGTGTTATTCCACACTTAAGAAAGAAAAATACTAAATTTAAAAATTTGTAAAAATCTCCCTACAGAGATGCTAACAACATAAATAAGTTGTAACAAGCGTATAAGAACTTTGACGGAGCTTGGTGAGAACGAATGGCTTAGTTGGTCAGAGCGCTTGGACGGCTTCCAAGAGGCGCGGGTTCAAATCCTGCTTCGTTGAAATTTTTATACGTTTTTAAATTTAGTATTTTTCTTTCCTAAGTGTGGAATAGCACTTTAAAAATAGTAAAAATAAGTAGACAACTTATTAAATTTTCACTTTACATACATAAAAGCAACAATGAATCAAAAATTCATTTTTCAACATCACTAACATAATATGCTTTTAAAATATGCACTTTTTAAAGTAAAGCTGAGCAAATGTTCTCAAATTACGTGGAGCTTTTCAAATGACGTTGCCATTACCTGTAAAGTTAGCATTCACGTAGCTACTAAGTTATTGACAATGAGCTATTATAAACACACAATGGTAATATGATAGGAATAAAAAATAATACTCCGAGGCAAGGAACGATTGTAGTTATTAAAAAAAGGGTTTATTAACATGAAAATGCGAATTTAGATAGAAAATAGTCGTAAATTCTGTAAGTACTATACACTTATCTTACTGTAATCTTAATCCTGAATCATCTTTGAGTCACTGAATAAGGGTGTACAAACACGAATAAGGAGCGTTTATCAACATTTAAATTAAATGAAAATATGGACAATGTTTGTCTCATATTTTATAAAATCTCTCTGATAACAAGGCAATAAGTGACGTTGAGTTCCGCCAATAAACACGCAATGCCTCAAACTTTTGTAATAATAAATAACTTACAATATATGAATTTCCTCGTGTGAAATGTACTAAAGTAATAACCATTATTGATACAGATACAGAACAACTGTTTATTCCATTTATAAACTTTAGATCGTCTGACATATGTAATGAATTTGAGGCGTGTTGAGTGGCGGGACTCAACGCCGCGCTTTGCCTTATTACCAGAGCGAAGAAATGAAATATTAAATATTTAAATTGAAAATATTAAACGTTGAAATTCGTCAACTGGGTATCGCACCCAGAACCTGTCGGTTACAGTTACACGCTTGTGCCGCTGCGCCACGACAAGCCTCACAATATAAAACACTTTTTTGTTTACTACGAACGCAATTATAACAACGTATGCGCCGCTTTACTGGCTATTAAATTATGCATTTAAAATCCTCCTGGCGCAGCGGGGCGGCTATAACGTCAAATGATGGCGGTGAATGTGAGTTTGAGATTTTCCTGGGGGAAATAATTAACATTATAAAGATTCTTTTCCTTTTTGTTAAAATAACGCCCGTAGTGTTGCGTTTAACTCCTATCGCTTGTGTAACGAGAAAAACATTTGCAGAGTGATTGGTAGATAGATAGACAAGTGATAGATGAGAGGGGGAGAAATGAGAGAGGCGTAACAATTCACGATTTATTTAGATTAGAGAGAGAGAGAGAGAGAGATTAAGAGAATTTCCAATTATTTTACGCCGTAAAACTGATTGACTGTAGCTATTTTTGAATTCTAAGATATATATTTCATTTAATCAATACTAATTTAATTAACAAGAAACCACTTGGATTTTAAATATTTTTGTGACACAGTTTGGGAATGATGAAAAAAATGTCACAGTTCATTATCAAAATTTTCAATTGATATTACCTCAAATATTGATATCTATTTAATTATTCTCCTTTTTAATATTGACACCATATAAATGTAATTCAAACTTGGTTTGATCCCACCTTACGTAAATTATAGGTATAATTTATAATTTTCATTACATAACTGTACTAACAAGGCAAAGGCGTTGAGTTCCGCCACCCAACACGCAATACCTGAAATTCAGCGAAAGGTGGAAAATGTAAGTGATTTAATTGAAAAAAGTGGCTCCACACTAGGTTCCTATATTTTTTTGGAAAATACAGGGCAAAGGAGCGTACGGGTCACCTGATTGTGAGTGATCACCGCCGCCCACGGCCGGGGGCCAAAAATTTCCCTGCTTAGCATTTGCAGGATACAGCATGAAATTAAAAAGAATATTTAAGCTATGACGTATAAAACGTAACGTGTAATTATTTTCATATGTTCTATACACAAAAAAGTCTCTACTAAAATATCACTGAACTAAATTAATATTCTGTATCGGGATGCTACATATCGAAAATCTTTCTCTTTTTTTATAAATTCCACGTCTTTAGAGAAAACACGAATAGACCCTTTGGTCCTGTCGAAATCATTAGCACCTTTTAGCACGTTTTCGTTTTATGTGTTAGGTACTACATATGAGAATAGGTTAGGTTGAAACAAATACATTTGCTGAAAACATTTTCATGCTCAGGTAGCTCGCTATTTTAATGCTTGTCAAGAAGATATATTACCTCTTTATGTCTAATTGACTTTTAGCTGCAGTTAAAAGCTACTAGAGCAACTTTTAATTATTTTTATTACTATATTAATACATTTATAGTCTCTAGACTATCTGTATGGAAAAGACAAAGTAAATGAACGTACGAATTACATAATGCTAAGTGATAAACGCTATGAAATTACATTAAAAAAATGTTGCAGGTAGGCCAATCTACAGTTGCGTGGTATGTACGAGTAGAAGCAAGTTCCTACGAAACTGTACGGTAAGTTGGACTGGATCGAAACCAGTGCTTCATGAACTCTGTCACCACTGAGTGGTTAGCGGCGTTGATCCTGGATTATAAAAAATCGAATTCGAGAGAAAGAGCCCGGCTTCTCATACCAAGATGTTCTGTGCATTATTCTATTAGTTATCGTTTTCATATATATGTTTTTTTGCAAATGAGTAGACACATTATTACTGTTTTAGCTAGTAGCGCTAGTGACTCGCTCACGACTTCGCCCGCTTGACTACACAATTATTTGTTTAGTAATCTGAAGTACTTTAGTGTTACAGTAACATAATCGTATTAAAAAAAATACTATTTAAGCCAATTGGCTAAATTTTGGCTATTAAAGCCAATTGGTTAAACAAATAATTTATAGCAATTTGGTTGAATAAAATATTTTATATTAATATAACTTTTTTAAATGGTTTTAAGTACAACAAACAATAAATGGGGGACTTCAAAATAAGATAATAAACACTTCTTTTAAATCGTTGTATTATTTTAAATGTCATCAGGCAATATATGTGCATTGTCAAATGGATTCTTCAACACCTTATATTGATTTTTTTAATTTCTCTTCTCATCGGATTTTTTTAAAAGGAACATTACTAAAACATCTTATATACACGTATGTAACAAATCAAAATAAATAATTATATAAACAAAAAAAAACAAAGAAAATGCTTAATCATTTATATTATGTTCTTCTTGTTTAATTTCTTATATTCTTAGGTTAGGTTAGTGACTTCATTCCACTCCACACTTTCCGCCGAATTTGAGGCCTTACGTGTACTCAACACGTTAATTCAACACAGGGCTTTACCTTTCCATCAGAGCAAAAAAAATTTATCTAATAGGTCGAGTAGGGATCGATCCCACAACCTGTCACGTTTACAGTCACACTTGTAACCTGCCATGACAGCCTCAATTTCTTATGTAAATCTGATTAAACATTCTACTCTCGGTATGTCTCCATAAAATATAGTTATCTAGTTTAGATACTAGGGTTGGACTATAGCCATAACATAACATTGAATTTATTTTAATACGGTCATATATAGTCAGAGATGCAGAATATTTTGTATGGTGAATATCGGAAATCCATTATACGGAGCCAATGTGTAATGTACAATTTATGTGTTGAGTACAATTTGCATAACGCAATTTCGACATAAACTTAATTTATATTTTGTTACTTTCTGACTCCCAATCATTGCTAATTTCCTTCCTAAAAAGTCTTTGTTCCGTGAAGTTCACTGAACCAGAAATAAGCTACAATACCTAACTCTATTTAAAGTAAAGCTAAAATCCTCGAAACGTTTTGATTTAAATCGAAATGTTATGAATTGTAGCACATAAGGAGATTGTATTTATATATTGGATGTATAATAAAAATTGGATGTATAATATTAAATTTATTACAAGAACAAACTTCGACAATGTTTAACATTCTTGAAATAAAGTGATTTAACAGTATACTTTATAATTTTAGGCTTTGCAAAGCTTTGCTTTGTTTGAGCCTTGCCCTCATGATTTAAGAAATCGAATCCGGATAGAATGTGTCTTGTTTCTATTTCGACCCTTACTGTTGACGGTATATGTACATATACGAATGCTAGTTACCCTCATTTATCTTCAACTATTTTATTTTTTATGAAGGATAATATACTATATTCATTAACTAGCGATATAAAAATATATTTTGAATGTATCCATTAAATATATTTATTTCCGTCGATTTCTCCGTCATTATTAGACCAATTTATTATATTTTTTTTTGACCCTAAAAACTGTACTTTGCCATTGGTCTCATTATTTT